>MRSW03000104.1:0-38440 GCA_001923025.3 Taenia multiceps | reverse complement strand
GCTGTCACCTGTCAAGCTGACAGGTTGTCAAGCCTTGTCCGCACTCACTGACTGACTTGACAGGTGACAAAATGCAAAAGTCAGAGTGTCACTCACTTGTCTACTGTCAAGCGTCACCTGTCAAGCTGACAGGTTGTCAAGCCTTGTCACGCCTCACTGACTGACTTGACAGGTGACAACAATGCACAACATGTCAGAGTGTCACTCACTTGTCTACCTGTCAAGCTGTCACCTGTCAAGCTGACAGGTTGTCAAGCCTTGTCACGCCTCACTGACTGACTTGACAGGTGACAACAATGCACCACATGTCAGAGTGTCACTCACTTGTCTACCTGTCAAGCTGTCACCTGTCAAGCTGACAGGTTGAAGCCTTGTCCGCCTCACTGACTGACTTGACAGGTGAAACAATGCACCACATGTCAGAGTGTCACTCACTTGTCTACTGTCAAGCTGTCACCTGTCAAGCTGACAGGTTGTCAAGCTTGTCAGCCTCACTGACTGACTTGACAGGTGACAACAATGCACCACAGTCAGAGTGTCACTCACTTGTCTACGTCAAGCTGTCACCTGTCAAGCTGACAGGTTGTCAAGCCTTGTCACGCCTCACTGACTGACTTGACAGGTGACAACAATGCACCACATGTCAGAGTGTCACTCACTTGTCTACCTGTCAAGCTGTCCTGTCAAGCTGACAGGTTGTCAAGCCTTGTCACGCCTCACTGACTGACTTGACAGTGACAACAATGCAACATGTCAGAGGTCACTCACTTGTCTACTGTCAAGCTGTCACCTGTCAAGCTGACAGGTTGTCAAGCTTGTCACGCCTCACTGACTGACTTGACAGGTGAACAATGCACCAATGTCAGAGTGTCACTCACTTGTCTACCTGTCAAGCTGTCACCTGTCAAGCTGACAGGTTGTCAAGCCTTGTCACGCCTCACTGACTGACTTGACAGGTGACAACAATGCACCACATGTCAGAGTGTCACTCACTTGTCTACCTGTCAAGCTGTCACCTGTCAAGGAAGGTTGTCAAGCCTTGTCAGCCTCACTGACTGACTTGACAGGTGACAACAATGCACCACATGTCAGAGTGTCACTCACTTGTCTACCTGTCAAGCTGAACCTGTCAAGCTGACAGGTTGTCAAGCCTTGTCACGCCTCACTGACTGATGACAGGTGACAACAATGCACCACATGTCAGAGTGTCACTCATTGTCAACCTGTCAAGCGTGTCACCTGTCAAGCTGACAGGTTGTCAAGCCTTGCCAGCCTCACTGACTGACTTGACAGGTGACAACAATGCACCACTGTCAGAGTGTCACTCATTGTCTACCTGTCAAGCTGTCACCTGTCAAGCTGACAGGTTGTCAAGCCTTGTCACGCCTCACTGACTGACTTGACAGGTGACAACAATGCACCACATGTCAGAGTGTCACTCACTTGTCTACCTGTCAAGCTGTCACCTGTCAAGCTGACAGGTTGTCAAGCCTTGTCACGCCTCACTGACTGACTTGACAGGTGACAACAATGCACCACATGTCAGAGTGTCACTCACTTGTCTACCTGTCAAGCTGTCACCTGTCAGCTGACAGGTTGTCAAGCCTTGTCACGCCTCACTGACTGACTTGACAGGTGAACAATGCACCACATGTCAGAGTGTCACTCACTTGTCTACTGTCAAGCTGCACCTGAAAGCTGACAGGTTGTCAAGCCTTGTCACGCCTCACTGACTGACTTGACAGGTGACAACAATGCACCACATGTCAGAGTGTCACTCACTTGTCTACCTGTCAAGCTGTCACCTGTCAAGCTGACAGGTTGTCAAGCCTTGTCACGCCTCACTGACTGACTTGACAGGTGACAACAATGCACCACATGTCAGAGTGTCACTCACTTGTCTACCTGTCAAGCTGTCACCTGTCAAGCTGACAGGTTGTCAAGCCTTGTCACGCCTCATGACTGACTTGACAGGTGACAACAATGCACCACATGTCAGAGTGTCACTCACTTGTCTACCTGTCAAGCTGTCACCTGTCAAGCTGACAGGTTGTCAAGCCTTGTCACGCCTCACTGACTGACTTGACAGGTGACAACAATGCACCACATGTCAGAGTGTCACTCATGTCTACTGTCAAGCTGTCACCTGTCAAGCTGACAGGTTGTCAAGCCTTGTCACGCCTACTGACTGACTTGACAGGTGACAACAATGCACCACATGTCAGAGTGTCACTCACTTGTCTACCTGTCAAGCTGTCACCTGTCAAGCTGACAGGTGTCAAGCCTTGTCACGCCTCACTGACTGACTTGACAGGTGACAACAATGCACCACATGTCAGAGTGTCACTCACTTGTCTACCTGTCAAGCTGTCACCTGTCAAGCTGACAGGTTGTCAAGCCTTGTCACGCCCACTGACTGACTTGACAGGTGACAACAATGCACCACATGTCAGAGTGTCACTCACTTGTCTACTGTCAAGCTGTCACCTGTCAAGCTGACAGGTTGTCAAGCCTTGTCGCCTCACTGACTGACTTGACAGGTGACAACAATGCACCACATGTCAGAGTGTCACTCATTGTCTACCTGTCAAGCTGTCACCTGTCAAGCTGACAGGTTGTCAAGCCTTGTCACGCCCTCACTGACTTGACAGGTGACAACAATGCACCACATGTCAGAGTGTCACTCACTTGTCTACCTGTCAAGCTGTCACCTGTCAAGCTGACAGGTTGTCAAGCCTGTCACGCCTCACTGACTGACTTGACAGGTGACAACAATGCACCACATGTCAGAGTGTCACTCACTTGTCTACCTGTCAAGCTGTCACCTGTCAAGCTGACAGGTTGTCAAGCCTGTCACGCCTCACTGACTGACTTGACAGGTGACAACAATGCACCACATGTCAGAGTGTCACTCACTTGTCTACCTGTCAAGCTGTCACCTGTCAAGCTGACAGGTTGTCAAGCCTTGTCACGCCTCACTGACTGACTTGACAGGTGAACAATGCACCACATGTCAGAGTGTCACTCATTGTCTACTGTCAAGCTGTCACTGTCAAGCTGACAGGTTGTCAAGCCTTGTCACGCCTCACTGACTGACTTGACAGGTGACAACAATGCACCACATGTCAGAGTGTCACTCACTTGTTACCTGTCAAGCTGTCACCTGTCAAGCTGACAGGTTGTCAAGCCTTGTCACGCCTCACTGACTGACTTGACAGGTGACAACAATGCACCACATGTCAGAGTGTCACTCACTGTCTACCTGTCAAGCTGTCACTGTCAAGCTGACAGGTTGTCAAGCTTGTCACGCCCACTGACTGACTTGACAGGTGACACAATGCACCACATGTCAGAGTGTCACTCACTTGTCTACCGTCAAGCTGTCACCTGTCAAGCTGACAGGTTGTCAAGCCTTGTCACGCCTCACTGACTGACTTGACAGGTGACAACAATGCACCACATGTCAGAGTGTCACTCACTTGTCTACCTGTCAAGCTGTCACCTGTCAAGCTGACAGGTTGTCAAGCCTTGTCACGCCTCACTGACTGACTTGACAGGTGACAACAATGCACCACATGTCAGAGTGTCACTCACTTGTCTACCTGTCAAGCTGTCACCTGTCAAGCTGACAGGTTGTCAAGCCTTGTCACGCCTCACTGACTGACTTGACAGGTGAAACAATGCACCACATGTCAGAGTGTCACTCACTTGTCTACCTGTCAAGCTGTCACCTGTCAAGCTGACAGGTTGTCAAGCCTTGTCACGCCTCACTGACTGACTTGACAGGTGACAACAATGCACCACATGTCAGAGTGTCACTCACTTGTCTACCTGTCAAGCTGTCACCTGTCAAGCTGACAGGTTGTCAAGCCTTGTCACGCCTCACTGACTGACTTGACAGGTGACAACAATGCACCACATGTCAGAGTGTCACTCACTTGTCTACCTGTCAAGCTGTCACCTGTCAAGCTGACAGGTTGTCAAGCTTGTCACGCCTCACTGACTGACTTGACAGGTGACAACAATGCACCACATGTCAGAGTGTCACTCACTTGTCTACCTGTCAAGCTGTCACCTGTCAAGCTGACAGGTTGTCAAGCCTTGTCACGCCTCACTGACTGACTTGACAGGTGACAACAATGCACCACATGTCAGAGTGTCACTCACTTGTCTACCTGTCAAGCTGTCACCTGTCAAGCTGACAGGTTGTCAAGCCTTGTCACGCCTCACACTGACTTGACAGGTGACAACAATGCACCACATGTCAGAGTGTCACTCACTTGTCTACCTGTCAAGCTGTCACCTGTCAAGCTGACAGGTTGTCAAGCCTTGTCACGCTCACTGACTGACTTGACAGGTGACAACAATGCACCACATGTCAGAGTGTCACTCACTTGTCTACCTGTCAAGCTGTCACCTGTCAAGCTGACAGGTTGTCAAGCCTTGTCACGCCTCACTGACTGACTTGACAGGTGACAACAATGCACCACATGTCAGAGTGTCACTCACTTGTCTACCTGTCAAGCTGTCACCTGTCAAGCTGACAGGTTGTCAAGCCTTGTCACGCCTCACTGACTGATTGACAGGTGACAACAATGCCACATGTCAGAGTGTCACTGTACTCACTGTCTACCTGTCAAGCTGTCACCTGTCAAGCTGACAGGTTGTCAAGCCTTGTCACGCCTCACTGACTGACTTGACAGGTGACAACAATGCACCACATGTCAGAGTGTCACTCACTTGTCTACCTGTCAAGCTGTCACCTGTCAAGCTGACAGGTTGTCAAGCCTTGTCACGCCTCACTGACTGACTTGACAGGTGACAACAATGCACCACATGTCAGAGTGTCACTCACTTGTCTACCTGTCAAGCTGTCACCTGTCAAGCTGACAGGTTGTCAAGCCTTGTCACGCCTCACTGACTGACTTGACAGGTGACAACAATGCACCACATGTCAGAGTGTCACTCACTTGTCTACCTGTCAAGCTGTCACCTGTCAAGCTGACAGGTTGTCAAGCCTTGTCACGCCTCACTGACTGACTTGACAGTGACAACAATGCACCACATGTCAGAGTGTCACTCACTTGTCTACCTGTCAAGCTGTCACCTGTCAAGCTGACAGGTTGTCAAGCCTTGTCACGCCTCACTGACTGACTTGACAGGTGACAACAATGCACCACATGTCAGAGTGTCACTCACTTGTCTACCTGTCAAGCTGTCACCTGTCAAGCTGACAGGTTGTCAAGCCTTGTCACGCCTCACTGACTGACTTGACAGGTGAAACAATGCACCACATGTCAGAGTGTCACTCACTTGTCTACCTGTCAAGCTGTCACCTGTCAAGCTGACAGGTTGTCAAGCCTTGTCACGCCTCACTGACTGACTTGACAGGTGACAACAATGCACCACATGTCAGAGTGTCACTCACTTGTCTACCTGTCAAGCTGTCACCTGTCAAGCTGACAGGTTGTCAAGCCTTGTCACGCCTCACTGACTGACTTGACAGGTGACAACAATGCACCACATGTCAGAGTGTCACTCACTTGTCTACCTGTCAAGCTGTCACCTGTCAAGCTGACAGGTTGTCAAGCCTTGTCACGCCTCACTGACTGACTTGACAGGTGACAACAATGCACCACATGTCAGAGTGTCACTCACTTGTCTACCTGTCAAGCTGTCACCTGTCAAGCTGACAGGTTGTCAAGCCTTGTCACGCCTCACTGACTGACTTGACAGGTGACAACAATGCACCACATGTCAGAGTGTCACTCACTTGTCTACCTGTCAAGCTGTCACCTGTCAAGCTGACAGGTTGTCAAGCCTTGTCACGCCTCACTGACTGACTTGACAGGTGACAACAATGCACCACATGTCAGAGTGTCACTCACTTGTCTACCTGTCAAGCTGTCACCTGTCAAGCTGACAGGTTGTCAAGCCTGTCACGCCTCACTGACTGACTTGACAGGTGACAACAATGCACCACATGTCAGAGTGTCACTGTCACCTGTCAAGCTGTCACCTGTCAAGCTGTCACCTGTCAAGCTGACAGGTTGTCAAGCCTTGTCACGCCTCACTGACTGACTTGACAGGTGACAACAATGCACCACATGTCAGAGTGTCACTCACTTGTCTACCTGTCAAGCTGTCACCTGTCAAGCTGACAGGTTGTCAAGCCTTGTCACGCCTCACTGACTGACTTGACAGGTGACAACAATGCACCACATGTCAGAGTGTCACTCACTTGTCTACCTGTCAAGCTGTCACCTGTCAAGCTGACAGGTTGTCAAGCCTTGTCACGCCTCACTGACTGACTTGACAGGTGACAACAATGCACCACATGTCAGAGTGTCACTCACTTGTCTACCTGTCAAGCTGTCACCTGTCAAGCTGACAGGTTGTCAAGCCTTGTCACGCCTCACTGACTGACTTGACAGGTGACAACAATGCACCACATGTCAGAGTGTCACTCACTTGTCTACCTGTCAAGCTGTCACCTGTCAAGCTGACAGGTTGTCAAGCCTTGTCACGCCTCACTGACTGACTTGACAGGTGAACAATGCACCACATGTCAGAGTGTCACTCACTTGTCTACCTGTCAAGCTGTCACTGTCAAGCTGACAGGTTGTCAAGCCTTGTCACGCCTCACTGACTGACTTGACAGGTGACCAATGCACCACATGTCAGAGTGTCACTCACTTGTCTACCTGTCAAGCTGTCACCTGTCAAGCTGACAGGTTGTCAAGCCTTGTCACGCCTCACTGACTGACTTGACAGGTGACAACAATGCACCACATGTCAGAGTGTCACTCACTTGTCTACCTGTCAAGCTGTCACCTGTCAAGCTGACAGGTTGTCAAGCCTTGTCACGCCTCACTGACTGACTTGACAGGTGACAACAATGCACCACATGTCAGAGTGTCACTCACTTGTCTACCTGTCAAGCTGTCACCTGTCAAGCTGACAGGTTGTCAAGCCTTGTCACGCCTCACTGACTGACTTGACAGGTGACAACAATGCACCACATGTCAGAGTGTCACTCACTTGTCTACCTGTCAAGCTGTCACCTGTCAAGCTGACAGGTTGTCAAGCCTTGTCACGCCTCACTGACTGACTTGACAGGTGACAACAATGCACCACATGTCAGAGTGTCACTCACTTGTCTACCTGTCAAGCTGTCACCTGTCAAGCTGACAGGTTGTCAAGCCTTGTCACGCCTCACTGACTGACTTGACAGGTGACAACAATGCACCACATGTCAGAGTGTCACTCACTTGTCTACCTGTCAAGCTGTCACCTGTCAAGCTGACAGGTTGTCAAGCCTTGTCAGCCTCACTGACTGATGACAGGTGACAACAATGCACCACATGTCAGAGTGTCACTCACTTGTCTACCTGTCAAGCTGTCACCTGTCAAGCTGACAGGTTGTCAAGCCTTGTCACGCCTCACTGACTGACTTGACAGGTGACAACAATGCACCACATGTCAGAGTGTCACTCACTTGTCTACTGTCAAGCTGTCACCTGTCAAGCTGACAGGTTGTCAAGCCTTGTCACGCCTCACTGACTGACTTGACAGGTGACAACAATGCACCACATGTCAGAGTGTCACTCACTTGTCTACCTGTCAAGCTGTCACCTGTCAAGCTGACAGTTGGTCAAGCCTTGTCACGCCTCACTGACTGACTTGACAGGTGACAACAATGCACCACATGTCAGAGTGTCACTCACTTGTCTACCTGTCAAGCTGTCACCTGTCAAGCTGACAGGTTGTCAAGCCTTGTCACGCCTCACTGACTGACTTGACAGGTGACAACAATGCACCACATGTCAGAGTGTCACTCACTTGTCTACCTGTCAAGCTGTCACCTGTCAAGCTGACAGGTTGTCAAGCCTTGTCACGCCTCACTGACTGACTTGACAGGTGACAACAATGCACCACATGTCAGAGTGTCACTCACTTGTCTACCTGTCAAGCTGTCACTGTCAAGCTGACAGGTTGTCAAGCCTTGTCACGCCTCACTGACTGACTTGACAGGTGACAACAATGCACCACATGTCAGAGTGTCACTCACTTGTCTACCTGTCAAGCTGTCACCTGTCAAGCTGACAGGTTGTCAAGCCTTGTCACGCCTCACTGACTGACTTGACAGGTGACAACAATGCACCACATGTCAGAGTGTCACTCACTTGTCTACCTGTCAAGCTGTCACCTGTCAAGCTGACAGGTTGTCAAGCCTTGTCACGCCTCACTGACTGACTTGACAGGTGACAACAATGCACCACATGTCAGAGTGTCACTCACTTGTCTACCTGTCAAGCTGTCACCTGTCAAGCTGACAGGTTGTCAAGCCTTGTCACGCCTCACTGACTGACTTGACAGGTGACAACAATGCACCACATGTCAGAGTGTCACTCACTTGTCTACCTGTCAAGCTGTCACCTGTCAAGCTGACAGGTTGTCAAGCCTTGTCACGCCTCACTGACTGACTTGACAGGTGACAACAATGCACCACATGTCAGAGTGTCACTCACTGTCTACCTGTCAAGCTGTCACCTGTCAAGCTGACAGGTTGTCAAGCCTTGTCACGCCTCACTGACTGACTTGACAGGTGACAACAATGCACCACATGTCAGAGTGTCACTCACTTGTCTACCTGTCAAGCTGTCACCTGTCAAGCTGACAGGTTGTCAAGCCTTGTCACGCCTCACTGACTGACTTGACAGGTGACAACAATGCACCACATGTCAGAGTGTCACTCACTTGTCTACCTGTCAAGCTGTCACCTGTCAAGCTGACAGGTTGTCAAGCCTTGTCACGCCTCACTGACTGATTGACAGGTGACAACAATGCACCACATGTCAGAGTGTCACTCACTTGTCTACCTGTCAAGCTGTCACCTGTCAAGCTGACAGGTTGTCAAGCCTTGTCACGCCTCACTGACTGACTTGACAGGTGACAACAATGCACCACATGTCAGAGTGTCACTCACTTAGTCTACTGTCAAGCTGTCACCTGTCAAGCTGACAGGTTGTCAAGCCTTGTCACGCCTCACTGACTGACTTGACAGGTGACAACAATGCACCACATGTCAGAGTGTCACTCACTTGTCTACCTGTCAAGCTGTCACCTGTCAAGCTGACAGGTTGTCAAGCCTTGTCACGCCTCACTGACTGACTTGACAGGTGACAACAATGCACCACATGTCAGAGTGTCACTCACTTGTCTACCTGTCAAGCTGTCACCTGTCAAGCTGACAGGTTGTCAAGCCTTGTCACGCCTCACTGACTGACTTGACAGGTGACAACAATGCACCACATGTCAGAGTGTCACTCACTTGTCTACCTGTCAAGCTGTCACCTGTCAAGCTGACAGGTTGTCAAGCCTTGTCACGCCTCACTGACTGACTTGACAGGTGACAACAATGCACCACATGTCAGAGTGTCACTCACTTGTCTACCTGTCAAGCTGTCACCTGTCAAGCTGACAGGTTGTCAAGCCTTGTCACGCCTCACTGACTGACTTGACAGGTGACAACAATGCACCACATGTCAGAGTGTCACTCACTTGTCTACCTGTCAAGCTGTCACCTGTCAAGCTGACAGGTTGTCAAGCCTTGTCACGCCTCACTGACTGACTTGACAGGTGACAACAATGCACCACATGTCAGAGTGTCACTCACTTGTCTACCTGTCAAGCTGTCCTGTCAAGCTGACAGGTTGTCAAGCCTTGTCACGCCTCACTGACTGACTTGACAGGTGACAACAATGCACCACATGTCAGAGTGTCACTCACTTGTCTACCTGTCAAGCTGTCACCTGTCAAGCTGACAGGTTGTCAAGCCTTGTCACGCCTCACTGACTGACTTGACAGGTGACAACAATGCACCACATGTCAGAGTGTCACTCACTTGTCTACCTGTCAAGCTGTCACCTGTCAAGCTGACAGGTTGTCAAGCCTTGTCACGCCTCACTGACTGACTGACAGGTGAAACAATGCACCACATGTCAGAGTGTCACTCACTTGTCTACCTGTCAAGCTGTCACCTGTCAAGCTGACAGGTTGTCAAGCCTTGTCACGCCACTGACTGACTTGACAGGTGACAACAATGCACCACATGTCAGAGTGTCACTCACTTGTCTACCTGTCAAGCTGTCACCTGTCAAGCTGACAGGTTGTCAAGCCTTGTCACGCCTCACTGACTGACTTGACAGGTGACAACAATGCACCACATGTCAGAGTGTCACTCACTTGTCTACCTGTCAAGCTGTCACCTGTCAAGCTGACAGGTTGTCAAGCCTGTCACGCCTCACTGACTGACTTGACAGGTGACAACAATGCACCACATGTCAGAGTGTCACTCACTTGTCTACCTGTCAAGCTGTCACCTGTCAAGCTGACAGGTTGTCAAGCCTTGTCACGCCTCACTGGACTGACAGGTGACAACAATGCACCACATGTCAGAGTGTCACTCACTTGTCTACCTGTCAAGCTGTCACCTGTCAAGCTGACAGGTTGTCAAGCCTTGTCACGCCTCACTGACTGACTTGACAGGTGACAACAATGCACCACATGTCAGAGTGTCACTCACTTGTCTACCTGTCAAGCTGTCACCTGTCAAGCTGACAGGTTGTCAAGCCTTGTCACGCCTCACTGACTGACTTGACAGGTGACAACAATGCACCACATGTCAGAGTGTCACTCACTTGTCTACCTGTCAAGCTGTCACCTGTCAAGCTGACAGGTTGTCAAGCCTTGTCACGCCTCACTGACTGACTTGACAGGTGACAACAATGCACCACATGTCAGAGTGTCACTCACTTGTCTACCTGTCAAGCTGTCACTGTCAAGCTGACAGGTTGTCAAGCCTTGTCACGCCTCACTGACTGACTTGACAGGTGACAACAATGCACCACATGTCAGAGTGTCACTCACTTGTCTACCTGTCAAGCTGTCACCTGTCAAGCTGACAGGTTGTCAAGCCTTGTCACGCCTCACTGACTGACTTGACAGGTGACAACAATGCACCACATGTCAGAGTGTCACTCACTTGTCTACCTGTCAAGCTGTCACCTGTCAAGCTGACAGGTTGTCAAGCCTTGTCACGCCTCACTGACTGACTTGACAGGTGACAACAATGCACCACATGTCAGAGTGTCACTCACTTGTCTACCTGTCAAGCTGTCACCTGTCAAGCTGACAGGTTGTCAAGCCTTGTCACGCCTCACTGACTGACTTGACAGGTGACAACAATGCACCACATGTCAGAGTGTCACTCACTTGTCTACCTGTCAAGCTGTCACCTGTCAAGCTGACAGGTTGTCAAGCCTTGTCACGCCTCACTGACTGACTTGACAGGTGACAACAATGCACCACATGTCAGAGTGTCACTCACTTGTCTACCTGTCAAGCTGTCACCTGTCAAGCTGACAGGTTGTCAAGCCTTGTCACGCCTCACTGACTGACTTGACAGGTGACAACAATGCACCACATGTCAGAGTGTCACTCACTTGTCTACCTGTCAAGCTGTCACCTGTCAAGCTGACAGGTTGTCAAGCCTTGTCACGCCCTCACTGACTGACTTGACAGGTGACAACAATGCACCACATGTCAGAGTGTCACTCACTTGTCTACCTGTCAAGCTGTCACCTGTCAAGCTGACAGGTTGTCAAGCCTTGTCACGCTCACTGACTGACTTGACAGGTGACAACAATGCACCACATGTCAGAGTGTCACTCACTTGTCTACCTGTCAAGCTGTCACCTGTCAAGCTGACAGGTTGTCAAGCCTTGTCACGCCTCACTGACTGACTTGACAGGTGACAACAATGCACCACATGTCAGAGTGTCACTCACTTGTCTACCTGTCAAGCTGTCACCTGTCAAGCTGACAGGTTGTCAAGCCTGTGCGCTCACTGACTGACTTGACAGGTGACAACAATGCACCACATGTCAGAGTGTCACTCACTTGTCTACCTGTCAAGCTGTCACCTGTCAAGCTGACAGGTTGTCAAGCCTTGTCACGCCTCACTGACTGACTTGACAGGTGACAACAATGCACCACATGTCAGAGTGTCACTCACTTGTCTACCTGTCAAGCTGTCACCTGTCAAGCTGACAGGTTGTCAAGCCTTGTCACGCCTCACTGACTGACTTGACAGGTGACAACAATGCACCACATGTCAGAGTGTCACTCACTTGTCTACCTGTCAAGCTGTCACCTGTCAAGCTGACAGGTTGTCAAGCCTTGTCACGCCTCACTGACTGACTTGACAGGTGACAACAATGCACCACATGTCAGAGTGTCACTCACTTGTCTACCTGTCAAGCTGTCACCTGTCAAGCTGACAGGTTGTCAAGCCTTGTCACGCCTCAATGACTGACTTGACAGGTGAAACAATGCACCACATGTCAGAGTGTCACTCACTTGTCTACTGTCAAGCTGTCACCTGTCAAGCTGACAGGTTGTCAAGCCTTGTCACGCCTCACTGACTGACTTGACAGGTGACCAATGCACCACATGTCAGAGTGTCACTCACTTGTCTACCTGTCAAGCTGTCACCTGTCAAGCTGACAGGTTGTCAAGCCTTGTCACGCCTCACTGACTGACTTGACAGGTGACAACAATGCACCACATGTCAGAGTGTCACTCACTTGTCTACCTGTCAAGCTGTCACCTGTCAAGCTGACAGGTTGTCAAGCCTTGTCCGCCTCATGACTGACAGGTGACAACAATGCACCACATGTCAGAGTGTCACTCACTTGTCTACCTGTCAAGCTGTCACCTGTCAAGCTGACAGGTTGTCAAGCCTTGTCACGCCTCACTGACTGACTTGACAGGTGACAACAATGCACCACATGTCAGAGTGTCACTCACTTGTCTACTGTCAAGCTGTCACCTGTCAAGCTGACAGGTTGTCAAGCCTTGTCACGCCTCACTGACTGACTTGACAGGTGACAACAATGCACCACATGTCAGAGTGTCACTCACTTGTCTACCTGTCAAGCTGTCACCTGTCAAGCTGACAGGTTGTCAAGCCTTGTCACGCCTCACTGACTGACTTGACAGGTGACAACAATGCACCACATGTCAGAGTGTCACTCACTTGTCTACCTGTCAAGCTGTCACCTGTCAAGCTGACAGGTTGTCAAGCCTTGTCACGCCTCACTGACTGACTTGACAGGTGACAACAATGCACCACATGTCAGAGTGTCACTCACTTGTCTACCTGTCAAGCTGTCACCTGTCAAGCTGACAGGTTGTCAAGCCTTGTCACGCCTCACTGACTGACTTGACAGGTGACAACAATGCACCACATGTCAGAGTGTCACTCACTTGTCTACCTGTCAAGCTGTCACCTGTCAAGCTGACAGGTTGTCAAGCCTTGTCACGCCTCATGACTGACTTGACAGGTGACAACAATGCACCACATGTCAGAGTGTCACTCACTTGTCTACCTGTCAAGCTGTCACCTGTCAAGCTGACAGGTTGTCAAGCCTTGTCACGCCTCACTGACTGACTTGACAGGTGACAACAATGCACCACATGTCAGAGTGTCACTCACTTGTCTACCTGTCAAGCTGTCACCTGTCAAGCTGACAGGTTGTCAAGCCTTGTCACGCCTCACTGACTGACTTGACAGGTGACAACAATGCACCACATGTCAGAGTGTCACTCACTTGTCTACCTGTCAAGCTGTCACCTGTCAAGCTGACAGGTTGTCAAGCCTTGTCACGCCTCACTGACTGACTTGACAGGTGACAACAATGCACCACATGTCAGAGTGTCACTCACTTGTCTACCTGTCAAGCTGTCACCTGTCAAGCTGACAGGTTGTCAAGCCTTGTCACGCCTCACTGATGACTTGACAGGTGACAACAATGCACCACATGTCAGAGTGTCACTCACTTGTCTACCTGTCAAGCTGTCACCTGTCAAGCTGACAGGTTGTCAAGCCTTGTCACGCCTCACTGACTGAGACAGGTGACAACAATGCACCACATGTCAGAGTGTCACTCATGTCTACCTGTCAAGCTGTCACCTGTCAAGCTGACAGGTTGTCAAGCCTTGTCACGCCTCACTGACTGACTTGACAGGTGACAACAATGCACACATGTCAGAGTGTCACTCACTTGTCTACCTGTCAAGCTGTCACCTGTCAAGCTGACAGGTTGTCAAGCCTTGTCACGCCTCATGACTGACTTGACAGGTGACAACAATGCACCACATGTCAGAGTGTCACTCACTTGTCTACCTGTCAAGCTGTCACCTGTCAAGCTGACAGGTTGTCAAGCCTTGTCACGCCTCATGACTGACTTGACAGGTGAACAATGCACCACATGTCAGAGTGTCACTCACTTGTCTACCTGTCAAGCTGTCACCTGTCAAGCTGACAGGTTGTCAAGCCTTGTCACGCCTCACTGACTGACTTGACAGGTGACAACAATGCACCACATGTCAGAGTGTCACTCACTTGTCTACCTGTCAAGCTGTCACCTGTCAAGCTGACAGGTTGTCAAGCCTTGTCACGCCTCACTGACTGACTTGACAGGTGACAACAATGCACCACATGTCAGAGTGTCACTCACTTGTCTACCTGTCAAGCTGTCACCTGTCAAGCTGACAGGTTGTCAAGCCTTGTCACGCCTCATGACTGACTTGACAGGTGACAACAATGCACCACATGTCAGAGTGTCACTCACTTGTCTACCTGTCAAGCTGTCACCTGTCAAGCTGACAGGTTGTCAAGCCTTGTCACGCCTCACTGACTGACTTGACAGGTGACAACAATGCACCACATGTCAGAGTGTCACTCACTTGTCTACCTGTCAAGCTGTCACCTGTCAAGCTGACAGGTTGTCAAGCCTTGTCACGCCTCACTGACTGACTTGACAGGTGACAACAATGCACACATGTCAGAGTGTCACTCACTTGTCTACCTGTCAAGCTGTCACCTGTCAAGCTGACAGGTTGTCAAGCCTTGTCACGCCTCACTGACTGACTTGACAGGTGACAACAATGCACCACATGTCAGAGTGTCACTCACTTGTCTACCTGTCAAGCTGTCACCTGTCAAGCTGACAGGTTGTCAAGCCTTGTCACGCCTCACTGACTGACTTGACAGGTGACAACAATGCACCACATGTCAGAGTGTCACTCACTTGTCTACCTGTCAAGCTGTCACCTGTCAAGCTGACAGGTTGTCAAGCCTTGTCACCACTCACTGACTGACTTGACAGGTGACAACAATGCACCACATGTCAGAGTGTCACTCACTTGTCTACCTGTCAAGCTGTCACCTGTCAAGCTGACAGGTTGTCAAGCCTTGTCACGCCTCACTGACTGACTTGACAGGTGACAACAATGCACCACATGTCAGAGTGTCACTCACTTGTCTACCTGTCAAGCTGTCACCTGTCAAGCTGACAGGTTGTCAAGCCTTGTCACGCCTCACTGACTGACTTGACAGGTGACAACAATGCACCACATGTCAGAGTGTCACTCACTTGTCTACCTGTCAAGCTGTCACCTGTCAAGCTGACAGGTTGTCAAGCCTTGTCACGCCTCACTGACTGACTTGACAGGTGACAACAATGCACCACATGTCAGAGTGTCACTCACTTGTCTACCTGTCAAGCTGTCACCTGTCAAGCTGACAGGTTGTCAAGCCTTGTCACGCCTCACTGACTGACTTGACAGGTGACAACAATGCACCACATGTCAGAGTGTCACTCACTTGTCTACCTGTCAAGCTGTCACCTGTCAAGCTGACAGGTTGTCAAGCCTTGTCACGCCTCACTGACTGACTTGACAGGTGACAACAATGCACCACATGTCAGAGTGTCACTCACTTGTCTACCTGTCAAGCTGTCACCTGTCAAGCTGACAGGTTGTCAAGCCTTGTCACGCCTCACTGACTGACTTGACAGGTGAAACAATGCACCACATGTCAGAGTGTCACTCACTTGTCTACCTGTCAAGCTGTCACCTGTCAAGCTGACAGGTTGTCAAGCCTTGTCACGCCTCACTGACTGACTTGACAGGTGACAACAATGCACCACATGTCAGAGTGTCACTCACTTGTCTACCTGTCAAGCTGTCACCTGTCAAGCTGACAGGTTGTCAAGCCTTGTCACGCCTCACTGACTGACTTGACAGGTGACAACAATGCACCACATGTCAGAGTGTCACTCACTTGTCTACCTGTCAAGCTGTCACCTGTCAAGCTGACAGGTTGTCAAGCCTTGTCACGCCTCACTGACTGACTTGACAGGTGACAACAATGCACCACATGTCAGAGTGTCACTCACTTGTCTACCTGTCAAGCTGTCACCTGTCAAGCTGACAGGTTGTCAAGCCTTGTCACGCCTCACTGACTGACTTGACAGGTGACAACAATGCACCACATGTCAGAGTGTCACTCACTTGTCTACCTGTCAAGCTGTCACCTGTCAAGCTGACAGGTTGTCAAGCCTTGTCACGCCTCACTGACTGACTTGACAGGTGACAACAATGCACCACATGTCAGAGTGTCACTCACTTGTCTACCTGTCAAGCTGTCACCTGTCAAGCTGACAGGTTGTCAAGCCTTGTCACGCCTCACTGACTGACTTGACAGGTGACAACAATGCACCACATGTCAGAGTGTCACTCACTTGTCTACCTGTCAAGCTGTCACCTGTCAAGCTGACAGGTTGTCAAGCCTTGTCACGCCTCACTGACTGACTTGACAGGTGACAACAATGCACCACATGTCAGAGTGTCACTCACTTGTCTACCTGTCAAGCTGTCACCTGTCAAGCTGACAGGTTGTCAAGCCTTGTCACGCCTCACTGACTGACTTGACAGGTGACAACAATGCACCACATGTCAGAGTGTCACTCACTTGTCTACCTGTCAAGCTGTCACCTGTCAAGCTGACAGGTTGTCAAGCCTTGTCACGCCTCACTGACTGACTTGACAGGTGACAACAATGCACCACATGTCAGAGTGTCACTCACTTGTCTACCTGTCAAGCTGTCACCTGTCAAGCTGACAGGTTGTCAAGCCTTGTTCCGCCTCACTGACTGACTTGACAGGTGACAACAATGCACCACATGTCAGAGTGTCACTCACTTGTCTACCTGTCAAGCTGTCACCTGTCAAGCTGACAGGTTGTCAAGCCTTGTCACGCCTCACTGACTGACTTGACAGGTGACAACAATGCACCACATGTCAGAGTGTCACTCACTTGTCTACCTGTCAAGCTGTCACCTGTCAAGCTGACAGGTTGTCAAGCCTTGTCACGCCTCACTGACTGACTTGACAGGTGACAACAATGCACCACATGTCAGAGTGTCACTCACTTGTCTACCTGTCAAGCTGTCACCTGTCAAGCTGACAGGTTGTCAAGCCTTGTCACGCCTCACTGACTGACTTGACAGGTGACAACAATGCACCACATGTCAGAGTGTCACTCACTTGTCTACCTGTCAAGCTGTCACCTGTCAAGCTGACAGGTTGTCAAGCCTTGTCACGCCTCACTGACTGACTTGACAGGTGACAACAATGCACCACATGTCAGAGTGTCACTCACTTGTCTACCTGTCAAGCTGTCACCTGTCAAGCTGACAGGTTGTCAAGCCTTGTCACGCCTCACTGACTGACTTGACAGGTGACAACAATGCACCACATGTCAGAGTGTCACTCACTTGTCTACCTGTCAAGCTGTCACCTGTCAAGCTGACAGGTTGTCAAGCCTTGTCACGCCTCACTGACTGACTTGACAGGTGACAACAATGCACCACATGTCAGAGTGTCACTCACTTGTCTACCTGTCAAGCTGTCACCTGTCAAGCTGACAGGTTGTCAAGCCTTGTCACGCCTCACTGACTGACTTGACAGGTGACAACAATGCACCACATGTCAGAGTGTCACTCACTTGTCTACCTGTCAAGCTGTCACCTGTCAAGCTGACAGGTTGTCAAGCCTTGTCACGCCTCACTGACTGACTTGACAGGTGACAACAATGCACCACATGTCAGAGTGTCACTCACTTGTCTACCTGTCAAGCTGTCACCTGTCAAGCTGACAGGTTGTCAAGCCTTGTCACGCCTCACTGACTGACTTGACAGGTGACAACAATGCACCACATGTCAGAGTGTCACTCACTTGTCTACCTGTCAAGCTGTCACCTGTCAAGCTGACAGGTTGTCAAGCCTTGTCACGCCTCACTGACTGACTTGACAGGTGACAACAATGCACCACATGTCAGAGTGTCACTCACTTGTCTACCTGTCAAGCTGTCACCTGTCAAGCTGACAGGTTGTCAAGCCTTGTCACGCCTCACTGACTGACTTGACAGTGATCAACAATGCACCACATGTCAGAGTGTCACTCACTTGTCTACCTGTCAAGCTGTCACCTGTCAAGCTGACAGGTTGTCAAGCCTTGTCACGCCTCACTGACTGACTTGACAGGTGACAACAATGCACCACATGTCAGAGTGTCACTCACTTGTCTACCTGTCAAGCTGTCACCTGTCAAGCTGACAGGTTGTCAAGCCTTGTCACGCCTCACTGACTGACTTGACAGGTGACAACAATGCACCACATGTCAGAGTGTCACTCACTTGTCTACCTGTCAAGCTGTCACCTGTCAAGCTGACAGGTTGTCAAGCCTTGTCACGCCTCACTGACTGACTTGACAGGTGACAACAATGCACCACATGTCAGAGTGTCACTCACTTGTCTACCTGTCAAGCTGTCACCTGTCAAGCTGACAGGTTGTCAAGCCTTGTCACGCCTCACTGACTGACTTGACAGGTGACAACAATGCACCACATGTCAGAGTGTCACTCACTTGTCTACCTGTCAAGCTGTCACCTGTCAAGCTGACAGGTTGTCAAGCCTTGTCACGCCTCACTGACTGACTTGACAGGTGACAACAATGCACCACATGTCAGAGTGTCACTCACTTGTCTACCTGTCAAGCTGTCACCTGTCAAGCTGACAGGTTGTCAAGCCTTGTCACGCCTCACTGACTGACTTGACAGGTGACAACAATGCACCACATGTCAGAGTGTCACTCACTTGTCTACCTGTCAAGCTGTCACCTGTCAAGCTGACAGGTTGTCAAGCCTTGTCACGCCTCACTGACTGACTTGACAGGTGACAACAATGCACCACATGTCAGAGTGTCACTCACTTGTCTACCTGTCAAGCTGTCACCTGTCAAGCTGACAGGTTGTCAAGCCTTGTCACGCCTCACTGACTGACTTGACAGGTGACAACAATGCACCACATGTCAGAGTGTCACTCACTTGTCTACCTGTCAAGCTGTCACCTGTCAAGCTGACAGGTTGTCAAGCCTTGTCACGCCTCACTGACTGACTTGACAGGTGACAACAATGCACCACATGTCAGAGTGTCACTCACTTGTCTACCTGTCAAGCTGTCACCTGTCAAGCTGACAGGTTGTCAAGCCTTGTCACGCCTCACTGACTGACTTGACAGGTGACAACAATGCACCACATGTCAGAGTGTCACTCACTTGTCTACCTGTCAAGCTGTCACCTGTCAAGCTGACAGGTTGTCAAGCCTTGTCACGCCTCACTGACTGACTTGACAGGTGACAACAATGCACCACATGTCAGAGTGTCACTCACTTGTCTACCTGTCAAGCTGTCACCTGTCAAGCTGACAGGTTGTCAAGCCTTGTCACGCCTCACTGACTGACTTGACAGGTGACAACAATGCACCACATGTCAGAGTGTCACTCACTTGTCTACCTGTCAAGCTGTCACCTGTCAAGCTGACAGGTTGTCAAGCCTTGTCACGCCTCACTGACTGACTTGACAGGTGACAACAATGCACCACATGTCAGAGTGTCACTCACTTGTCTACCTGTCAAGCTGTCACCTGTCAAGCTGACAGGTTGTCAAGCCTTGTCACGCCTCACTGACTGACTTGACAGGTGACAACAATGCACCACATGTCAGAGTGTCACTCACTTGTCTACCTGTCAAGCTGTCACCTGTCAAGCTGACAGGTTGTCAAGCCTTGTCACGCCTCACTGACTGACTTGACAGGTGACAACAATGCACCACATGTCAGAGTGTCACTCACTTGTCTACCTGTCAAGCTGTCACCTGTCAAGCTGACAGGTTGTCAAGCCTTGTCACGCCTCACTGACTGACTTGACAGTGACAACAATGCACCACATGTCAGAGTGTCACTCACTTGTCTACCTGTCAAGCTGTCACCTGTCAAGCTGACAGGTTGTCAAGCCTTGTCACGCCTCACTGACTGACTTGACAGGTGACAACAATGCACCACATGTCAGAGTGTCACTCACTTGTCTACCTGTCAAGCTGTCACCTGTCAAGCTGACAGGTTGTCAAGCCTTGTCACGCCTCACTGACTGACTTGACAGGTGACAACAATGCACCACATGTCAGAGTGTCACTCACTTGTCTACCTGTCAAGCTGTCACCTGTCAAGCTGACAGGTTGTCAAGCCTTGTCACGCCTCACTGACTGACTTGACAGGTGACAACAATGCACCACATGTCAGAGTGTCACTCACTTGTCTACCTGTCAAGCTGTCACCTGTCAAGCTGACAGGTTGTCAAGCCTTGTCACGCCTCACTGACTGACTTGACAGGTGACAACAATGCACCACATGTCAGAGTGTCACTCACTTGTCTACCTGTCAAGCTGTCACCTGTCAAGCTGACAGGTTGTCAAGCCTTGTCACGCCTCACTGACTGACTTGACAGGTGACAACAATGCACCACATGTCAGAGTGTCACTCACTTGTCTACCTGTCAAGCTGTCACCTGTCAAGCTGACAGGTTGTCAAGCCTTGTCACGCCTCACTGACTGACTTGACAGGTGACAACAATGCACCACATGTCAGAGTGTCACTCACTTGTCTACCTGTCAAGCTGTCACCTGTCAAGCTGACAGGTTGTCAAGCCTTGTCACGCCTCACTGACTGACTTGACAGGTGACAACAATGCACCACATGTCAGAGTGTCACTCACTTGTCTACCTGTCAAGCTGTCACCTGTCAAGCTGACAGGTTGTCAAGCCTTGTCACGCCTCACTGACTGACTTGACAGGTGACAACAATGCACCACATGTCAGAGTGTCACTCACTTGTCTACCTGTCAAGCTGTCACCTGTCAAGCTGACAGGTTGTCAAGCCTTGTCACGCCTCACTGACTGACTTGACAGGTGACAACAATGCACCACATGTCAGAGTGTCACTCACTTGTCTACCTGTCAAGCTGTCACCTGTCAAGCTGACAGGTTGTCAAGCCTTGTCACGCCTCACTGACTGACTTGACAGGTGACAACAATGCACCACATGTCAGAGTGTCACTCACTTGTCTACCTGTCAAGCTGTCACCTGTCAAGCTGACAGGTTGTCAAGCCTTGTCACGCCTCACTGACTGACTTGACAGGTGACAACAATGCACCACATGTCAGAGTGTCACTCACTTGTCTACCTGTCAAGCTGTCACCTGTCAAGCTGACAGGTTGTCAAGCCTTGTCACGCCTCACTGACTGACTTGACAGGTGACAACAATGCACCACATGTCAGAGTGTCACTCACTTGTCTACCTGTCAAGCTGTCACCTGTCAAGCTGACAGGTTGTCAAGCCTTGTCACGCCTCACTGACTGACTTGACAGGTGACAACAATGCACCACATGTCAGAGTGTCACTCACTTGTCTACCTGTCAAGCTGTCACCTGTCAAGCTGACAGGTTGTCAAGCCTTGTCACGCCTCACTGACTGACTTGACAGGTGACAACAATGCACCACATGTCAGAGTGTCACTCACTTGTCTACCTGTCAAGCTGTCACCTGTCAAGCTGACAGGTTGTCAAGCCTTGTCACGCCTCACTGACTGACTTGACAGGTGACAACAATGCACCACATGTCAGAGTGTCACTCACTTGTCTACCTGTCAAGCTGTCACCTGTCAAGCTGACAGGTTGTCAAGCCTTGTCACGCCTCACTGACTGACTTGACAGGTGACAACAATGCACCACATGTCAGAGTGTCACTCACTTGTCTACCTGTCAAGCTGTCACCTGTCAAGCTGACAGGTTGTCAAGCCTTGTCACGCCTCACTGACTGACTTGACAGGTGACAACAATGCACCACATGTCAGAGTGTCACTCACTTGTCTACCTGTCAAGCTGTCACCTGTCAAGCTGACAGGTTGTCAAGCCTTGTCACGCCTCACTGACTGACTTGACAGGTGACAACAATGCACCACATGTCAGAGTGTCACTCACTTGTCTACCTGTCAAGCTGTCACCTGTCAAGCTGACAGGTTGTCAAGCCTTGTCACGCCTCACTGACTGACTTGACAGGTGACAACAATGCACCACATGTCAGAGTGTCACTCACTTGTCTACCTGTCAAGCTGTCACCTGTCAAGCTGACAGGTTGTCAAGCCTTGTCACGCCTCACTGACTGACTTGACAGGTGACAACAATGCACCACATGTCAGAGTGTCACTCACTTGTCTACCTGTCAAGCTGTCACCTGTCAAGCTGACAGGTTGTCAAGCCTTGTCACGCCTCACTGACTGACTTGACAGGTGACAACAATGCACCACATGTCAGAGTGTCACTCACTTGTCTACCTGTCAAGCTGTCACCTGTCAAGCTGACAGGTTGTCAAGCCTTGTCACGCCTCACTGACTGACTTGACAGGTGACAACAATGCACCACATGTCAGAGTGTCACTCACTTGTCTACCTGTCAAGCTGTCACCTGTCAAGCTGACAGGTTGTCAAGCCTTGTCACGCCTCACTGACTGACTTGACAGGTGACAACAATGCACCACATGTCAGAGTGTCACTCACTTGTCTACCTGTCAAGCTGTCACCTGTCAAGCTGACAGGTTGTCAAGCCTTGTCACGCCTCACTGACTGACTTGACAGGTGACAACAATGCACCACATGTCAGAGTGTCACTCACTTGTCTACCTGTCAAGCTGTCACCTGTCAAGCTGACAGGTTGTCAAGCCTTGTCACGCCTCACTGACTGACTTGACAGGTGACAACAATGCACCACATGTCAGAGTGTCACTCACTTGTCTACCTGTCAAGCTGTCACCTGTCAAGCT
The DNA here is from genome assembly GCA_001923025.3 of Taenia multiceps. Classification (NCBI taxonomy): domain Eukaryota; kingdom Metazoa; phylum Platyhelminthes; class Cestoda; order Cyclophyllidea; family Taeniidae; genus Taenia; species Taenia multiceps. Next base: position 15,316 of record MRSW03000104.1, on the reverse strand, counting down.
GACAGGTTGTCAAGCCTTGTCACGCCTCACTGACTGACTTGACAGGTGACAACAATGCACCACATGTCAGAGTGTCACTCACTTGTCTACCTGTCAAGCTGTCACCTGTCAAGCTGACAGGTTGTCAAGCCTTGTCACGCCTCACTGACTGACTTGACAGGTGACAACAATGCACCACATGTCAGAGTGTCACTCACTTGTCTACCTGTCAAGCTGTCACCTGTCAAGCTGACAGGTTGTCAAGCCTTGTCACGCCTCACTGACTGACTTGACAGGTGACAACAATGCACCACATGTCAGAGTGTCACTCACTTGTCTACCTGTCAAGCTGTCACCTGTCAAGCTGACAGGTTGTCAAGCCTTGTCACGCCTCACTGACTGACTTGACAGGTGACAACAATGCACCACATGTCAGAGTGTCACTCACTTGTCTACCTGTCAAGCTGTCACCTGTCAAGCTGACAGGTTGTCAAGCCTTGTCACGCCTCACTGACTGACTTGACAGGTGACAACAATGCACCACATGTCAGAGTGTCACTCACTTGTCTACCTGTCAAGCTGTCACCTGTCAAGCTGACAGGTTGTCAAGCCTTGTCACGCCTCACTGACTGACTTGACAGGTGACAACAATGCACCACATGTCAGAGTGTCACTCACTTGTCTACCTGTCAAGCTGTCACCTGTCAAGCTGACAGGTTGTCAAGCCTTGTCACGCCTCACTGACTGACTTGACAGGTGACAACAATGCACCACATGTCAGAGTGTCACTCACTTGTCTACCTGTCAAGCTGTCACCTGTCAAGCTGACAGGTTGTCAAGCCTTGTCACGCCTCACTGACTGACTTGACAGGTGACAACAATGCACCACATGTCAGAGTGTCACTCACTTGTCTACCTGTCAAGCTGTCACCTGTCAAGCTGACAGGTTGTCAAGCCTTGTCACGCCTCACTGACTGACTTGACAGGTGACAACAATGCACCACATGTCAGAGTGTCACTCACTTGTCTACCTGTCAAGCTGTCACCTGTCAAGCTGACAGGTTGTCAAGCCTTGTCACGCCTCACTGACTGACTTGACAGGTGACAACAATGCACCACATGTCAGAGTGTCACTCACTTGTCTACCTGTCAAGCTGTCACCTGTCAAGCTGACAGGTTGTCAAGCCTTGTCACGCCTCACTGACTGACTTGACAGGTGACAACAATGCACCACATGTCAGAGTGTCACTCACTTGTCTACCTGTCAAGCTGTCACCTGTCAAGCTGACAGGTTGTCAAGCCTTGTCACGCCTCACTGACTGACTTGACAGGTGACAACAATGCACCACATGTCAGAGTGTCACTCACTTGTCTACCTGTCAAGCTGTCACCTGTCAAGCTGACAGGTTGTCAAGCCTTGTCACGCCTCACTGACTGACTTGACAGGTGACAACAATGCACCACATGTCAGAGTGTCACTCACTTGTCTACCTGTCAAGCTGTCACCTGTCAAGCTGACAGGTTGTCAAGCCTTGTCACGCCTCACTGACTGACTTGACAGGTGACAACAATGCACCACATGTCAGAGTGTCACTCACTTGTCTACCTGTCAAGCTGTCACCTGTCAAGCTGACAGGTTGTCAAGCCTTGTCACGCCTCACTGACTGACTTGACAGGTGACAACAATGCACCACATGTCAGAGTGTCACTCACTTGTCTACCTGTCAAGCTGTCACCTGTCAAGCTGACAGGTTGTCAAGCCTTGTCACGCCTCACTGACTGACTTGACAGGTGACAACAATGCACCACATGTCAGAGTGTCACTCACTTGTCTACCTGTCAAGCTGTCACCTGTCAAGCTGACAGGTTGTCAAGCCTTGTCACGCCTCACTGACTGACTTGACAGGTGACAACAATGCACCACATGTCAGAGTGTCACTCACTTGTCTACCTGTCAAGCTGTCACCTGTCAAGCTGACAGGTTGTCAAGCCTTGTCACGCCTCACTGACTGACTTGACAGGTGACAACAATGCACCACATGTCAGAGTGTCACTCACTTGTCTACCTGTCAAGCTGTCACCTGTCAAGCTGACAGGTTGTCAAGCCTTGTCACGCCTCACTGACTGACTTGACAGGTGACAACAATGCACCACATGTCAGAGTGTCACTCACTTGTCTACCTGTCAAGCTGTCACCTGTCAAGCTGACAGGTTGTCAAGCCTTGTCACGCCTCACTGACTGACTTGACAGGTGACAACAATGCACCACATGTCAGAGTGTCACTCACTTGTCTACCTGTCAAGCTGTCACCTGTCAAGCTGACAGGTTGTCAAGCCTTGTCACGCCTCACTGACTGACTTGACAGGTGACAACAATGCACCACATGTCAGAGTGTCACTCACTTGTCTACCTGTCAAGCTGTCACCTGTCAAGCTGACAGGTTGTCAAGCCTTGTCACGCCTCACTGACTGACTTGACAGGTGACAACAATGCACCACATGTCAGAGTGTCACTCACTTGTCTACCTGTCAAGCTGTCACCTGTCAAGCTGACAGGTTGTCAAGCCTTGTCACGCCTCACTGACTGACTTGACAGGTGACAACAATGCACCACATGTCAGAGTGTCACTCACTTGTCTACCTGTCAAGCTGTCACCTGTCAAGCTGACAGGTTGTCAAGCCTTGTCACGCCTCACTGACTGACTTGACAGGTGACAACAATGCACCACATGTCAGAGTGTCACTCACTTGTCTACCTGTCAAGCTGTCACCTGTCAAGCTGACAGGTTGTCAAGCCTTGTCACGCCTCACTGACTGACTTGACAGGTGACAACAATGCACCACATGTCAGAGTGTCACTCACTTGTCTACCTGTCAAGCTGTCACCTGTCAAGCTGACAGGTTGTCAAGCCTTGTCACGCCTCACTGACTGACTTGACAGGTGACAACAATGCACCACATGTCAGAGTGTCACTCACTTGTCTACCTGTCAAGCTGTCACCTGTCAAGCTGACAGGTTGTCAAGCCTTGTCACGCCTCACTGACTGACTTGACAGGTGACAACAATGCACCACATGTCAGAGTGTCACTCACTTGTCTACCTGTCAAGCTGTCACCTGTCAAGCTGACAGGTTGTCAAGCCTTGTCACGCCTCACTGACTGACTTGACAGGTGACAACAATGCACCACATGTCAGAGTGTCACTCACTTGTCTACCTGTCAAGCTGTCACCTGTCAAGCTGACAGGTTGTCAAGCCTTGTCACGCCTCACTGACTGACTTGACAGGTGACAACAATGCACCACATGTCAGAGTGTCACTCACTTGTCTACCTGTCAAGCTGTCACCTGTCAAGCTGACAGGTTGTCAAGCCTTGTCACGCCTCACTGACTGACTTGACAGGTGACAACAATGCACCACATGTCAGAGTGTCACTCACTTGTCTACCTGTCAAGCTGTCACCTGTCAAGCTGACAGGTTGTCAAGCCTTGTCACGCCTCACTGACTGACTTGACAGGTGACAACAATGCACCACATGTCAGAGTGTCACTCACTTGTCTACCTGTCAAGCTGTCACCTGTCAAGCTGACAGGTTGTCAAGCCTTGTCACGCCTCACTGACTGACTTGACAGGTGACAACAATGCACCACATGTCAGAGTGTCACTCACTTGTCTACCTGTCAAGCTGTCACCTGTCAAGCTGACAGGTTGTCAAGCCTTGTCACGCCTCACTGACTGACTTGACAGGTGACAACAATGCACCACATGTCAGAGTGTCACTCACTTGTCTACCTGTCAAGCTGTCACCTGTCAAGCTGACAGGTTGTCAAGCCTTGTCACGCCTCACTGACTGACTTGACAGGTGACAACAATGCACCACATGTCAGAGTGTCACTCACTTGTCTACCTGTCAAGCTGTCACCTGTCAAGCTGACAGGTTGTCAAGCCTTGTCACGCCTCACTGACTGACTTGACAGGTGACAACAATGCACCACATGTCAGAGTGTCACTCACTTGTCTACCTGTCAAGCTGTCACCTGTCAAGCTGACAGGTTGTCAAGCCTTGTCACGCCTCACTGACTGACTTGACAGGTGACAACAATGCACCACATGTCAGAGTGTCACTCACTTGTCTACCTGTCAAGCTGTCACCTGTCAAGCTGACAGGTTGTCAAGCCTTGTCACGCCTCACTGACTGACTTGACAGGTGACAACAATGCACCACATGTCAGAGTGTCACTCACTTGTCTACCTGTCAAGCTGTCACCTGTCAAGCTGACAGGTTGTCAAGCCTTGTCACGCCTCACTGACTGACTTGACAGGTGACAACAATGCACCACATGTCAGAGTGTCACTCACTTGTCTACCTGTCAAGCTGTCACCTGTCAAGCTGACAGGTTGTCAAGCCTTGTCACGCCTCACTGACTGACTTGACAGGTGACAACAATGCACCACATGTCAGAGTGTCACTCACTTGTCTACCTGTCAAGCTGTCACCTGTCAAGCTGACAGGTTGTCAAGCCTTGTCACGCCTCACTGACTGACTTGACAGGTGACAACAATGCACCACATGTCAGAGTGTCACTCACTTGTCTACCTGTCAAGCTGTCACCTGTCAAGCTGACAGGTTGTCAAGCCTTGTCACGCCTCACTGACTGACTTGACAGGTGACAACAATGCACCACATGTCAGAGTGTCACTCACTTGTCTACCTGTCAAGCTGTCACCTGTCAAGCTGACAGGTTGTCAAGCCTTGTCACGCCTCACTGACTGACTTGACAGGTGACAACAATGCACCACATGTCAGAGTGTCACTCACTTGTCTACCTGTCAAGCTGTCACCTGTCAAGCTGACAGGTTGTCAAGCCTTGTCACGCCTCACTGACTGACTTGACAGGTGACAACAATGCACCACATGTCAGAGTGTCACTCACTTGTCTACCTGTCAAGCTGTCACCTGTCAAGCTGACAGGTTGTCAAGCCTTGTCACGCCTCACTGACTGACTTGACAGGTGACAACAATGCACCACATGTCAGAGTGTCACTCACTTGTCTACCTGTCAAGCTGTCACCTGTCAAGCTGACAGGTTGTCAAGCCTTGTCACGCCTCACTGACTGACTTGACAGGTGACAACAATGCACCACATGTCAGAGTGTCACTCACTTGTCTACCTGTCAAGCTGTCACCTGTCAAGCTGACAGGTTGTCAAGCCTTGTCACGCCTCACTGACTGACTTGACAGGTGACAACAATGCACCACATGTCAGAGTGTCACTCACTTGTCTACCTGTCAAGCTGTCACCTGTCAAGCTGACAGGTTGTCAAGCCTTGTCACGCCTCACTGACTGACTTGACAGGTGACAACAATGCACCACATGTCAGAGTGTCACTCACTTGTCTACCTGTCAAGCTGTCACCTGTCAAGCTGACAGGTTGTCAAGCCTTGTCACGCCTCACTGACTGACTTGACAGGTGACAACAATGCACCACATGTCAGAGTGTCACTCACTTGTCTACCTGTCAAGCTGTCACCTGTCAAGCTGACAGGTTGTCAAGCCTTGTCACGCCTCACTGACTGACTTGACAGGTGACAACAATGCACCACATGTCAGAGTGTCACTCACTTGTCTACCTGTCAAGCTGTCACCTGTCAAGCTGACAGGTTGTCAAGCCTTGTCACGCCTCACTGACTGACTTGACAGGTGACAACAATGCACCACATGTCAGAGTGTCACTCACTTGTCTACCTGTCAAGCTGTCACCTGTCAAGCTGACAGGTTGTCAAGCCTTGTCACGCCTCACTGACTGACTTGACAGGTGACAACAATGCACCACATGTCAGAGTGTCACTCACTTGTCTACCTGTCAAGCTGTCACCTGTCAAGCTGACAGGTTGTCAAGCCTTGTCACGCCTCACTGACTGACTTGACAGGTGACAACAATGCACCACATGTCAGAGTGTCACTCACTTGTCTACCTGTCAAGCTGTCACCTGTCAAGCTGACAGGTTGTCAAGCCTTGTCACGCCTCACTGACTGACTTGACAGGTGACAACAATGCACCACATGTCAGAGTGTCACTCACTTGTCTACCTGTCAAGCTGTCACCTGTCAAGCTGACAGGTTGTCAAGCCTTGTCACGCCTCACTGACTGACTTGACAGGTGACAACAATGCACCACATGTCAGAGTGTCACTCACTTGTCTACCTGTCAAGCTGTCACCTGTCAAGCTGACAGGTTGTCAAGCCTTGTCACGCCTCACTGACTGACTTGACAGGTGACAACAATGCACCACATGTCAGAGTGTCACTCACTTGTCTACCTGTCAAGCTGTCACCTGTCAAGCTGACAGGTTGTCAAGCCTTGTCACGCCTCACTGACTGACTTGACAGGTGACAACAATGCACCACATGTCAGAGTGTCACTCACTTGTCTACCTGTCAAGCTGTCACCTGTCAAGCTGACAGGTTGTCAAGCCTTGTCACGCCTCACTGACTGACTTGACAGGTGACAACAATGCACCACATGTCAGAGTGTCACTCACTTGTCTACCTGTCAAGCTGTCACCTGTCAAGCTGACAGGTTGTCAAGCCTTGTCACGCCTCACTGACTGACTTGACAGGTGACAACAATGCACCACATGTCAGAGTGTCACTCACTTGTCTACCTGTCAAGCTGTCACCTGTCAAGCTGACAGGTTGTCAAGCCTTGTCACGCCTCACTGACTGACTTGACAGGTGACAACAATGCACCACATGTCAGAGTGTCACTCACTTGTCTACCTGTCAAGCTGTCACCTGTCAAGCTGACAGGTTGTCAAGCCTTGTCACGCCTCACTGACTGACTTGACAGGTGACAACAATGCACCACATGTCAGAGTGTCACTCACTTGTCTACCTGTCAAGCTGTCACCTGTCAAGCTGACAGGTTGTCAAGCCTTGTCACGCCTCACTGACTGACTTGACAGGTGACAACAATGCACCACATGTCAGAGTGTCACTCACTTGTCTACCTGTCAAGCTGTCACCTGTCAAGCTGACAGGTTGTCAAGCCTTGTCACGCCTCACTGACTGACTTGACAGGTGACAACAATGCACCACATGTCAGAGTGTCACTCACTTGTCTACCTGTCAAGCTGTCACCTGTCAAGCTGACAGGTTGTCAAGCCTTGTCACGCCTCACTGACTGACTTGACAGGTGACAACAATGCACCACATGTCAGAGTGTCACTCACTTGTCTACCTGTCAAGCTGTCACCTGTCAAGCTGACAGGTTGTCAAGCCTTGTCACGCCTCACTGACTGACTTGACAGGTGACAACAATGCACCACATGTCAGAGTGTCACTCACTTGTCTACCTGTCAAGCTGTCACCTGTCAAGCTGACAGGTTGTCAAGCCTTGTCACGCCTCACTGACTGACTTGACAGGTGACAACAATGCACCACATGTCAGAGTGTCACTCACTTGTCTACCTGTCAAGCTGTCACCTGTCAAGCTGACAGGTTGTCAAGCCTTGTCACGCCTCACTGACTGACTTGACAGGTGACAACAATGCACCACATGTCAGAGTGTCACTCACTTGTCTACCTGTCAAGCTGTCACCTGTCAAGCTGACAGGTTGTCAAGCCTTGTCACGCCTCACTGACTGACTTGACAGGTGACAACAATGCACCACATGTCAGAGTGTCACTCACTTGTCTACCTGTCAAGCTGTCACCTGTCAAGCTGACAGGTTGTCAAGCCTTGTCACGCCTCACTGACTGACTTGACAGGTGACAACAATGCACCACATGTCAGAGTGTCACTCACTTGTCTACCTGTCAAGCTGTCACCTGTCAAGCTGACAGGTTGTCAAGCCTTGTCACGCCTCACTGACTGACTTGACAGGTGACAACAATGCACCACATGTCAGAGTGTCACTCACTTGTCTACCTGTCAAGCTGTCACCTGTCAAGCTGACAGGTTGTCAAGCCTTGTCACGCCTCACTGACTGACTTGACAGGTGACAACAATGCACCACATGTCAGAGTGTCACTCACTTGTCTACCTGTCAAGCTGTCACCTGTCAAGCTGACAGGTTGTCAAGCCTTGTCACGCCTCACTGACTGACTTGACAGGTGACAACAATGCACCACATGTCAGAGTGTCACTCACTTGTCTACCTGTCAAGCTGTCACCTGTCAAGCTGACAGGTTGTCAAGCCTTGTCACGCCTCACTGACTGACTTGACAGGTGACAACAATGCACCACATGTCAGAGTGTCACTCACTTGTCTACCTGTCAAGCTGTCACCTGTCAAGCTGACAGGTTGTCAAGCCTTGTCACGCCTCACTGACTGACTTGACAGGTGACAACAATGCACCACATGTCAGAGTGTCACTCACTTGTCTACCTGTCAAGCTGTCACCTGTCAAGCTGACAGGTTGTCAAGCCTTGTCACGCCTCACTGACTGACTTGACAGGTGACAACAATGCACCACATGTCAGAGTGTCACTCACTTGTCTACCTGTCAAGCTGTCACCTGTCAAGCTGACAGGTTGTCAAGCCTTGTCACGCCTCACTGACTGACTTGACAGGTGACAACAATGCACCACATGTCAGAGTGTCACTCACTTGTCTACCTGTCAAGCTGTCACCTGTCAAGCTGACAGGTTGTCAAGCCTTGTCACGCCTCACTGACTGACTTGACAGGTGACAACAATGCACCACATGTCAGAGTGTCACTCACTTGTCTACCTGTCAAGCTGTCACCTGTCAAGCTGACAGGTTGTCAAGCCTTGTCACGCCTCACTGACTGACTTGACAGGTGACAACAATGCACCACATGTCAGAGTGTCACTCACTTGTCTACCTGTCAAGCTGTCACCTGTCAAGCTGACAGGTTGTCAAGCCTTGTCACGCCTCACTGACTGACTTGACAGGTGACAACAATGCACCACATGTCAGAGTGTCACTCACTTGTCTACCTGTCAAGCTGTCACCTGTCAAGCTGACAGGTTGTCAAGCCTTGTCACGCCTCACTGACTGACTTGACAGGTGACAACAATGCACCACATGTCAGAGTGTCACTCACTTGTCTACCTGTCAAGCTGTCACCTGTCAAGCTGACAGGTTGTCAAGCCTTGTCACGCCTCACTGACTGACTTGACAGGTGACAACAATGCACCACATGTCAGAGTGTCACTCACTTGTCTACCTGTCAAGCTGTCACCTGTCAAGCTGACAGGTTGTCAAGCCTTGTCACGCCTCACTGACTGACTTGACAGGTGACAACAATGCACCACATGTCAGAGTGTCACTCACTTGTCTACCTGTCAAGCTGTCACCTGTCAAGCTGACAGGTTGTCAAGCCTTGTCACGCCTCACTGACTGACTTGACAGGTGACAACAATGCACCACATGTCAGAGTGTCACTCACTTGTCTACCTGTCAAGCTGTCACCTGTCAAGCTGACAGGTTGTCAAGCCTTGTCACGCCTCACTGACTGACTTGACAGGTGACAACAATGCACCACATGTCAGAGTGTCACTCACTTGTCTACCTGTCAAGCTGTCACCTGTCAAGCTGACAGGTTGTCAAGCCTTGTCACGCCTCACTGACTGACTTGACAGGTGACAACAATGCACCACATGTCAGAGTGTCACTCACTTGTCTACCTGTCAAGCTGTCACCTGTCAAGCTGACAGGTTGTCAAGCCTTGTCACGCCTCACTGACTGACTTGACAGGTGACAACAATGCACCACATGTCAGAGTGTCACTCACTTGTCTACCTGTCAAGCTGTCACCTGTCAAGCTGACAGGTTGTCAAGCCTTGTCACGCCTCACTGACTGACTTGACAGGTGACAACAATGCACCACATGTCAGAGTGTCACTCACTTGTCTACCTGTCAAGCTGTCACCTGTCAAGCTGACAGGTTGTCAAGCCTTGTCACGCCTCACTGACTGACTTGACAGTGACAACAATGCACCACATGTCAGAGTGTCACTCACTTGTCTACCTGTCAAGCTGTCACCTGTCAAGCTGACAGGTTGTCAAGCCTTGTCACGCCTCACTGACTGACTTGACAGGTGACAACAATGCACCACATGTCAGAGTGTCACTCACTTGTCTACCTGTCAAGCTGTCACCTGTCAAGCTGACAGGTTGTCAAGCCTTGTCACGCCTCACTGACTGACTTGACAGGTGACAACAATGCACCACATGTCAGAGTGTCACTCACTTGTCTACCTGTCAAGCTGTCACCTGTCAAGCTGACAGGTTGTCAAGCCTTGTCACGCCTCACTGACTGACTTGACAGGTGACAACAATGCACCACATGTCAGAGTGTCACTCACTTGTCTACCTGTCAAGCTGTCACCTGTCAAGCTGACAGGTTGTCAAGCCTTGTCACGCCTCACTGACTGACTTGACAGGTGACAACAATGCACCACATGTCAGAGTGTCACTCACTTGTCTACCTGTCAAGCTGTCACCTGTCAAGCTGACAGGTTGTCAAGCCTTGTCACGCCTCACTGACTGACTTGACAGGTGACAACAATGCACCACATGTCAGAGTGTCACTCACTTGTCTACCTGTCAAGCTGTCACCTGTCAAGCTGACAGGTTGTCAAGCCTTGTCACGCCTCACTGACTGACTTGACAGGTGACAACAATGCACCACATGTCAGAGTGTCACTCACTTGTCTACCTGTCAAGCTGTCACCTGTCAAGCTGACAGGTTGTCAAGCCTTGTCACGCCTCACTGACTGACTTGACAGGTGACAACAATGCACCACATGTCAGAGTGTCACTCACTTGTCTACCTGTCAAGCTGTCACCTGTCAAGCTGACAGGTTGTCAAGCCTTGTCACGCCTCACTGACTGACTTGACAGGTGACAACAATGCACCACATGTCAGAGTGTCACTCACTTGTCTACCTGTCAAGCTGTCACCTGTCAAGCTGACAGGTTGTCAAGCCTTGTCACGCCTCACTGACTGACTTGACAGGTGACAACAATGCACCACATGTCAGAGTGTCACTCACTTGTCTACCTGTCAAGCTGTCACCTGTCAAGCTGACAGGTTGTCAAGCCTTGTCACGCCTCACTGACTGACTTGACAGGTGACAACAATGCACCACATGTCAGAGTGTCACTCACTTGTCTACCTGTCAAGCTGTCACCTGTCAAGCTGACAGGTTGTCAAGCCTTGTCACGCCTCACTGACTGACTTGACAGGTGACAACAATGCACCACATGTCAGAGTGTCACTCACTTGTCTACCTGTCAAGCTGTCACCTGTCAAGCTGACAGGTTGTCAAGCCTTGTCACGCCTCACTGACTGACTTGACAGGTGACAACAATGCACCACATGTCAGAGTGTCACTCACTTGTCTACCTGTCAAGCTGTCACCTGTCAAGCTGACAGGTTGTCAAGCCTTGTCACGCCTCACTGACTGACTTGACAGGTGACAACAATGCACCACATGTCAGAGTGTCACTCACTTGTCTACCTGTCAAGCTGTCACCTGTCAAGCTGACAGGTTGTCAAGCCTTGTCACGCCTCACTGACTGACTTGACAGGTGACAACAATGCACCACATGTCAGAGTGTCACTCACTTGTCTACCTGTCAAGCTGTCACCTGTCAAGCTGACAGGTTGTCAAGCCTTGTCACGCCTCACTGACTGACTTGACAGGTGACAACAATGCACCACATGTCAGAGTGTCACTCACTTGTCTACCTGTCAAGCTGTCACCTGTCAAGCTGACAGGTTGTCAAGCCTTGTCACGCCTCACTGACTGACTTGACAGGTGACAACAATGCACCACATGTCAGAGTGTCACTCACTTGTCTACCTGTCAAGCTGTCACCTGTCAAGCTGACAGGTTGTCAAGCCTTGTCACGCCTCACTGACTGACTTGACAGGTGACAACAATGCACCACATGTCAGAGTGTCACTCACTTGTCTACCTGTCAAGCTGTCACCTGTCAAGCTGACAGGTTGTCAAGCCTTGTCACGCCTCACTGACTGACTTGACAGGTGACAACAATGCACCACATGTCAGAGTGTCACTCACTTGTCTACCTGTCAAGCTGTCACCTGTCAAGCTGACAGGTTGTCAAGCCTTGTCACGCCTCACTGACTGACTTGACAGTGACAACAATGCACCACATGTCAGAGTGTCACTCACTTGTCTACCTGTCAAGCTGTCACCTGTCAAGCTGACAGGTTGTCAAGCCTTGTCACGCCTCACTGACTGACTTGACAGGTGACAACAATGCACCACATGTCAGAGTGTCACTCACTTGTCTACCTGTCAAGCTGTCACCTGTCAAGCTGACAGGTTGTCAAGCCTTGTCACGCCTCACTGACTGACTTGACAGGTGACAACAATGCACCACATGTCAGAGTGTCACTCACTTGTCTACCTGTCAAGCTGTCACCTGTCAAGCTGACAGGTTGTCAAGCCTTGTCACGCCTCACTGACTGACTTGACAGGTGACAACAATGCACCACATGTCAGAGTGTCACTCACTGTCTACCTGTCAAGCTGTCACCTGTCAAGCTGACAGGTTGTCAAGCCTTGTCACGCCTCACTGACTGACTTGACAGGTGACAACAATGCACCACATGTCAGAGTGTCACTCACTTGTCTACCTGTCAAGCTGTCACCTGTCAAGCTGACAGGTTGTCAAGCCTTGTCACGCCTCACTGACTGACTTGACAGGTGACAACAATGCACCACATGTCAAAGTGTCACTCACTTGTCTACCTGTCAAGCTGTCACCTGTCAAGCTGACAGGTTGTCAAGCCTTGTCACGCCTCACTGACTGACTTGACAGGTGACAACAATGCACCACATGTCAGAGTGTCACTCACTTGTCTACCTGTCAAGCTGTCACCTGTCAAGCTGACAGGTTGTCAAGCCTTGTCACGCCTCACTGACTGACTTGACAGGTGACAACAATGCACCACATGTCAGAGTGTCACTCACTTGTCTACCTGTCAAGCTGTCACCTGTCAAGCTGACAGGTTGTCAAGCCTTGTCACGCCTCACTGACTGACTTGACAGGTGACAACAATGCACCACATGTCAGAGTGTCACTCACTTGTCTACCTGTCAAGCTGTCACCTGTCAAGCTGACAGGTTGTCAAGCCTTGTCACGCCTCACTGACTGACTTGACAGGTGACAACAATGCACCACATGTCAGAGTGTCACTCACTTGTCTACCTGTCAAGCTGTCACCTGTCAAGCTGACAGGTTGTCAAGCCTTGTCACGCCTCACTGACTGACTTGACAGTGACAACAATGCACCACATGTCAGAGTGTCACTCACTTGTCTACCTGTCAAGCTGTCACCTGTCAAGCTGACAGGTTGTCAAGCCTTGTCACGCCTCACTGACTGACTTGACAGGTGACAACAATGCACCACATGTCAGAGTGTCACTCACTTGTCTACCTGTCAAGCTGTCACCTGTCAAGCTGACAGGTTGTCAAGCCTTGTCACGCCTCACTGACTGACTTGACAGGTGACAACAATGCACCACATGTCAGAGTGTCACTCACTTGTCTACCTGTCAAGCTGTCACCTGTCAAGCTGACAGGTTGTCAAGCCTTGTCACGCCTCACTGACTGACTTGACAGGTGACAACAATGCACCACATGTCAGTGTCACTCACTTGTCTACCTGTCAAGCTGTCACCTGTCAAGCTGACAGGTTGTCAAGCCTTGTCACGCCTCACTGACTGACTTGACAGGTGACAACAATGCACCACATGTCAGAGTGTCACTCACTTGTCTACCTGTCAAGCTGTCACCTGTCAAGCTGACAGGTTGTCAAGCCTTGTCACGCCTCACTGACTGACTTGACAGGTGACAACAATGCACCACATGTCAGAGTGTCACTCACTTGTCTACCTGTCAAGCTGTCACCTGTCAAGCTGACAGGTTGTCAAGCCTTGTCACGCCTCACTGACTGACTTGACAGGTGACAACAATGCACCACATGTCAGAGTGTCACTCACTTGTCTACCTGTCAAGCTGTCACCTGTCAAGCTGACAGGTTGTCAAGCCTTGTCACGCCTCACTGACTGACTTGACAGTTGACAACAATGCACCACATGTCAGAGTGTCACTCACTTGTCTACCTGTCAAGCTGTCACCTGTCAAGCTGACAGGTTGTCAAGCCTTGTCACGCCTCACTGACTGACTTGACAGGTGACAACAATGCACCACATGTCAGAGGGTCACTCACTTGTCTACCTGTCAAGCTGTCACCTGTCAAGCTGACAGGTTGTCAAGCCTTGTCACGCCTCACTGACTGACTTGACAGGTGACAACAATGCACCACATATCAGAGTGTCACTCACTTGTCTACCTGTCAAGCTGTCACCTGTCATCTGACAGGTTGACAAGCCTTGTCACGCCTCACTGACTGACTTGACAGGTGACAACAATGCACCACATGTCAGAGTGTCACTCACTTGTCTACCTGTCAAGCTGTCACCTGTCAAGCTGACAGGTTGTCAAGCCTTGTCACGCCTCACTGACTGACTTGACAGGTGACAACAATGCACCACATGTCAGAGTGTCACTCACTTGTCTACCTGTCAAGCTGTCACCTGTCAAGCTGACAGGTTGTCAAGCCTTGTCACGCCTCACTGACTGACTGACAGGTGACAACATGCACCACTGTCAGAGTGTCACTCACTTGTCTACCTGTCAAGCTGTCACCTGTCAAGCTGACAGGTTGTCAAGCCTTGTCACGCCTCACTGACTGACTTGACAGGTGACAACAATGCACCACATGTCAGAGTGTCACTCACTTGTCTACCTGTCAAGCTGTCACCTTACAAGCTGACAGGTTGTCAAGCCTTGTCACGCCTCACTGACTGACTTGACAGGTGACAACAATGCACCACATGTCAGAGTGTCACTCACTTGTCTACCTGTCAAGCTGTCACCTGTCAAGCTGACAGGTTGTCAAGCCTTGTCACGCCTCACTGACTGACTTGACAGGTGACAACAATGCACCACATGTCAGAGTGTCCTCACTTGTCTACCTGTCAAGCTGTCACCTGTCAAGCTGACAGGTTGTCAAGCCTTGTCACGCCTCACTGACTGACTTGACAGGTGACAACAATGCACCACATGTCAGAGTGTCACTCACTTGTCTACCTGTCAAGCTGTCACCTGTCAAGCTGACAGGTTGTCAAGCCTTGTCACGCCTCATGCTGACTTGACAGGTGACAACAATGCACCACATGTCTGTCACTCACTGTCTACTGTCAACACCTGTCAAGCTGACAGGTTGTCAAGCCTTGTCACGCCTCACTGACTGACTGACAGG
>MRSW03000103.1:0-33487 GCA_001923025.3 Taenia multiceps | reverse complement strand
ATGTCAAGCTGTCACCTGTCAAGCTGACAGGTTGTCAAGCCTTGTCACGCCTCACTGACTGACTTGACAGGTGAAACAATGCACCACAGCAGAGTGTCACTCATTGTCACCTGTCAAGCTGTCACCTGTCAAGCTGACAGGTTGCAAAGCCTTGTCACGCCTCACTGACTACTTGACAGGTGACAACAATGCACCACATGTCAGAGTGTCACTCACTTGTCTACCTGTCAAGCTGTCACCTGTCAAGCTGACAGGTTGTCAAGCCTTGTCACGCCTCACTGACTGACTTGACAGGTGACAACAATGCACCACATGTCAGAGTGTCACTCACTTGTCTACCTGTCAAGCTGTCACCTGTCAAGCTGACAGGTTGTCAAGCCTTGTCACGCCTCACTGACTGACTTGACAGTGACAACAATGCACCACATGTCAGAGTGTCACTCACTTGTCTACCTGTCAAGCTGTCACCTGTCAAGCTGACAGGTTGTCAAGCCTTGTCACGCCTCACTGACTGACTTGACAGGTGACAACAATGCACCACATGTCAGAGTGTCACTCACTTGTCTACCTGTCAAGCTGTCACCTGTCAAGCTGACAGGTTGTCAAGCCTTGTCACGCCTCACTGAGACTTGACAGGTGACAACAATGCACCACATGTCAGAGTGTCACTCACTTGTCTACCTGTCAAGCTGTCACCTGTCAAGCTGACAGGTTGTCAAGCCTTGTCACGCCTCACTGACTGAACTTGACAGGTGACAACAATGCACCACATGTCAGAGTGTCACTCACTTGTCTACCTGTCAAGCTGTCACCTGTCAAGCTGACAGGTTGTCAAGCCTTGTCAGCTCACTGACTGACTTGACAGGTGACAACAATGCACCACATGTCAGAGTGTCACTCACTTGTCTACCTGTCAAGCTGTACCTGTCAAGCTGACAGGTTGTCAAGCCTTGTCACGCCTCACTGACTGGACTTACAGGTGACAACAATGCCACATGTCAGAGTGTCACTCACTTGTCTACCTGTCAAGCTGTACAAGTGAAGGTTGTCAAGCTTGTCACGCCTCACTGACTGACTTGACAGGTGACAACAATGCACACAGTCAGAGTGTCACTCATGTCTACCTGTCAAGCTGTCACCTGTCAAGCTGACAGGTTGTCAAGCCTTGTCACGCCTCACTGACTGACTTGACAGGTGACAACAATGCACACATGTCAGAGTGTCACTCACTTGTCTACCTGTCAAGCTGTCACCTGTCAAGCTGACAGGTTGTCAAGCCTTGTCACGCCTCACTGACTGACTTGACAGGTGACAACAATGCACCACATGTCAGAGTGTCACTCACTTGTATGTCAAGCTGTCACCTGTCAAGCTGACAGGTTGTCAAGCCTTGTCACGCCTCACTGACTGACTTGACAGGTGACAACAATGCACCACATGTCAGAGTGTCACTCACTTGTCTACCTGTCAAGCTGTCACCTGTCAAGCTGACAGGTTGTCAAGCCTTGTCACGCTCACTGACTGACTGACTTGACAGGTGACAACAATGCCCACACATGTCAGAGTGTCACTCACTTGTCTACTGTCAAGCTGTCACCTGTCAAGCTGACAGGTTGTCAAGCCTTGTCACGCCTCACTGATGACTTGACAGGTGACAACAATGCACCACATGTCAGAGTGTCACTCACTTGTCTACTGTCAAGCTGTCACCTGTCAAGCTGACAGGTTGTCAAGCCTTGTCACGCCTCACTGACTGACTTGACAGGTGACAACAATGCACCACATGTCAGAGTGTCACTCACTTGTCTACCTGTCAAGCTGTCACCTGTCAAGCTGACAGGTGTCAAGCCTTGTCACGCCTCACTGACTGACTTGACAGGTGACAACAATGCACCACATGTCAGAGTGTCACTCACTTGTCTACCTGTCAAGCTGTCACCTGTCAAGCTGACAGGTTGTCAAGCCTTGTCACGCCTCACTGACTGACTTGACAGGTGACAACAATGCACCACATGTCAGAGTGTCACTCACTTGTCTACCTGTCAAGCTGTCACCTGTCAAGCTGACAGGTTGTCAAGCCTGTCACGCCTCACTGAGACTTGACAGGTGACAACAATGCACCACATGTCAGAGTGTCACTCACTTGTCTACCTGTCAAGCTGTCACCTGTCAAGCTGACAGGTTGTCAAGCCTTGTCACGCCTCACTGACTGACTTGACAGGTGACAACAATGCACCACATGTCAGAGTGTCACTCACTTGTCTACCTGTCAAGCTGTCACCTGTCAAGCTGACAGGTTGTCAAGCCTTGTCACGCCTCACTGACTGACTTGACAGGTGACAACAATGCACCACATGTCAGAGTGTCACTCACTTGTCTACCTGTCAAGCTGTCACCTGTCAAGCTGACAGGTTGTCAAGCCTTGTCACGCCTCACTGACTGACTTGACAGGTGACAACAATGCACCACATGTCAGAGTGTCACTCACTTGTCTACCTGTCAAGCTGTCACCTGTCAAGCTGACAGGTTGTCAAGCCTTGTCACGCTCACTGACTGACTGACAGGTGACAACAATGCACCACATGTCAGAGTGTCACTCACTTGTCTACCTGTCAAGCTGTCACCTGTCAAGCTGACAGGTTGTCAAGCCTTGTCACGCCTCACTGACTGACTTGACAGGTGACAACAATGCACCACATGTCAGAGTGTCACTCACTTGTCTACCTGTCAAGCTGTCACCTGTCAAGCTGACAGGTTGTCAAGCCTTGTCACGCACTGACTGACTTGACAGGTGACAACAATGCACCACATGTCAGAGTGTCACTCACTGTCTACCTGTCAAGCTGTCACCTGTCAAGCTGACAGGTTGTCAAGCCTTGTCACGCCTCACTGACTGACTTGACAGGTGACAACAATGCACCACATGTCAGAGTGTCACTCACTTGTCTACCTGTCAAGCTGTCACCTGTCAAGCTGACAGGTTGTCAAGCCTTGTCACGCCTCACTGACTGACTTGACAGGTGACAACAATGCACCACATGTCAGAGTGTCACTCACTTGTCTACCTGTCAAGCTGTCACCTGTCAAGCTGACAGGTTGTCAAGCCTTGTCACGCCTCACTGACTGACTTGACAGGTGACAACAATGCACCACATGTCAGAGTGTCACTCACTTGTCTACCTGTCAAGCTGTCACCTGTCAAGCTGACAGGTTGTCAAGCCTTGTCACGCCTCACTGACTGACTTGACAGGTGACAACAATGCACCACATGTCAGAGTGTCACTCACTTGTCTACCTGTCAAGCTGTCACCTGTCAAGCTGACAGGTTGTCAAGCCTTGTCACGCTCACTGACTGACTTGACAGGTGACAACAATGCACCACATGTCAGAGTGTCACTCACTTGTCTACCTGTCAAGCTGTCACCTGTCAAGCTGACAGGTTGTCAAGCCTTGTCACGCCTCACTGACTGACTTGACAGGTGACAACAATGCACCACATGTCAGAGTGTCACTCACTTGTCTACCTGTCAAGCTGTCACCTGTCAAGCTGACAGGTTGTCAAGCCTTGTCACGCCTCACTGACTGACTTGACAGGTGACAACAATGCACCACATGTCAGAGTGTCACTCACTTGTCTACCTGTCAAGCTGTCACCTGTCAAGCTGACAGGTTGTCAAGCCTTGTCACGCCTCACTGACTGACTTGACAGGTGACAACAATGCACCACATGTCAGAGTGTCACTCACTTGTCTACCTGTCAAGCTGTCACCTGTCAAGGTGACTGAATGTCAAGCCTTGTCACGCCTCACTGACTGACTTGACAGGTGACAACAATGCACCACATGTCAGAGTGTCACTCACTTGTCTACCTGTCAAGCTGTCACCTGTCAAGCTGACAGGTTGTCAAGCCTTGTCACGCCTCACTGACTGACTTGACAGGTGACAACAATGCACCACATGTCAGAGTGTCACTCACTTGTCTACCTGTCAAGCTGTCACCTGTCAAGCTGACAGGTTGTCAAGCCTTGTCACGCCTCACTGACTGACTTGACAGGTGACAACAATGCACCACATGTCAGAGTGTCACTCACTTGTCTACCTGTCAAGCTGTCACCTGTCAAGCTGACAGGTTGTCAAGCCTTGTCACGCCTCACTGACTGACTTGACAGGTGACAACAATGCCACATGTCAGAGTGTCACTCACTTGTCTACTGTCAAGCTGTCACCTGTCAAGCTGACAGGTTGTCAAGCCTTGTCACGCCTCACTGACTGACTTGACAGGTGACAACAATGCACCACATGTCAGAGTGTCACTCACTTGTCTACCTGTCAAGCTGTCACCTGTCAAGCTGACAGGTTGTCAAGCCTTGTCACGCCTCACTGACTGACTTGACAGGTGACAACAATGCACCACATGTCAGAGTGTCACTCACTTGTCTACCTGTCAAGCTGTCACCTGTCAAGCTGACAGGTTGTCAAGCCTTGTCACGCCTCACTGACTGACTTGACAGGTGACAACAATGCACCACATGTCAGAGTGTCACTCACTTGTCTACCTGTCAAGCTGTCACCTGTCAAGCTGACAGGTTGTCAAGCCTTGTCACGCCTCACTGACTGACTTGACAGGTGACAACAATGCACCACATGTCAGAGTGTCACTCACTTGTCTACCTGTCAAGCTGTCACCTGTCAAGCTGACAGGTTGTCAAGCCTTGTCACGCCTCACTGACTGACTTGACAGGTGACAACAATGCACCACATGTCAGAGTGTCACTCACTTGTCTACCTGTCAAGCTGTCACCTGTCAAGCTGACAGGTTGTCAAGCCTTGTCACGCCTCACTGACTGACTTGACAGGTGACAACAATGCACCACATGTCAGAGTGTCACTCACTTGTCTACCTGTCAAGCTGTCACCTGTCAAGCTGACAGGTTGTCAAGCCTTGTCACGCCTCACTGACTGACTTGACAGGTGACAACAATGCACCACATGTCAGAGTGTCACTCACTTGTCTACCTGTCAAGCTGTCACCTGTCAAGCTGACAGGTTGTCAAGCCTTGTCACGCCTCACTGACTGACTTGACAGGTGACAACAATGCACCACATGTCAGAGTGTCACTCACTTGTCTACCTGTCAAGCTGTCACCTGTCAAGCTGACAGGTTGTCAAGCCTTGTCACGCCTCTGACTGATGACAGGTGACAACAATGCACCACATGTCAGAGTGTCACTCACTTGTCTACCTGTCAAGCTGTCACCTGTCAAGCTGACAGGTTGTCAAGCCTTGTCACGCCTCACTGACTGACTTGACAGGTGACAACAATGCACCACATGTCAGAGTGTCACTCACTTGTCTACCTGTCAAGCTGTCACCTGTCAAGCTGACAGGTTGTCAAGCCTTGTCACGCCTCACTGACTGACTTGACAGGTGACAACAATGCACCACATGTCAGAGTGTCACTCACTTGTCTACCTGTCAAGCTGTCACCTGTCAAGCTGACAGGTTGTCAAGCCTTGTCACGCCTCACTGACTGACTTGACAGGTGACAACAATGCACCACATGTCAGAGTGTCACTCACTTGTCTACCTGTCAAGCTGTCACCTGTCAAGCTGACAGGTTGTCAAGCCTTGTCACGCCTCACTGACTGACTTGACAGGTGACAACAATGCACCACATGTCAGAGTGTCACTCACTTGTCTACCTGTCAAGCTGTCACCTGTCAAGCTGACAGGTTGTCAAGCCTTGTCACGCCTCACTGACTGACTTGACAGGTGACAACAATGCACCACATGTCAGAGTGTCACTCACTTGTCTACCTGTCAAGCTGTCACCTGTCAAGCTGACAGGTTGTCAAGCCTTGTCACGCCTCACTGACTGACTTGACAGGTGACAACAATGCACCCCATGTCAGAGTGTCACTCACTTGTCTACCTGTCAAGCTGTCACCTGTCAAGCTGACAGGTTGTCAAGCCTTGTCACGCCTCACTGACTGACTTGACAGGTGACAACAATGCACCACATGTCAGAGTGTCACTCACTTGTCTACCTGTCAAGCTGTCACCTGTCAAGCTGACAGGTTGTCAAGCCTTGTCACGCACTGACTGACTTGAGACAGGTGACAACAATGCACCACATGTCAGAGTGTCACTCACTTGTCTACCTGTCAAGCTGTCACCTGTCAAGCTGACAGGTTGTCAAGCCTTGTCACGCCTCACTGACTGACTTGACAGGTGACAACAATGCACCACATGTCAGAGTGTCACTCACTTGTCTACCTGTCAAGCTGTCACCTGTCAAGCTGACAGGTTGTCAAGCCTTGTCACGCCTCACTGACTGACTTGACAGGTGACAACAATGCACCACATGTCAGAGTGTCACTTGTCTACCTGTCAAGCTGTCACCTGTCAAGCTGACAGGTTGTCAAGCCTTGTCACGCCTCACTGACTGACTTGACAGGTGACAACAATGCACCACATGTCAGAGTGTCACTCACTTGTCTACCTGTCAAGCTGTCACCTGTCAAGTCATGAGTTGTCAAGCCTTGTCACGCCTCACTGACTGACTTGACAGGTGACAACAATGCACCACATGTCAGAGTGTCACTCACTTGTCTACCTGTCAAGCTGTCACCTGTCAAGCTGACAGGTTGTCAAGCCTTGTCACGCCTCACTGACTGACTTGACAGGTGACAACAATGCACCACATGTCAGAGTGTCACTCACTTGTCTACCTGTCAAGCTGTCACCTGTCAAGCTGACAGGTTGTCAAGCCTTGTCACGCCTCACTGACTGACTTGACAGGTGACAACAATGCACCACATGTCAGAGTGTCACTCACTTGTCTACCTGTCAAGCTGTCACCTGTCAAGCTGACAGGTTGTCAAGCCTTGTCACGCCTCACTGACTGACTTGACAGGTGACAACAATGCACCACATGTCAGAGTGTCACTCACTTGTCTACCTGTCAAGCTGTCACCTGTCAAGCTGACAGGTTGTCAAGCCTTGTCACGCCTCACTGACTGACTTGACAGGTGACAACAATGCACCACATGTCAGAGTGTCACTCACTTGTCTACCTGTCAAGCTGTCACCTGTCAAGCTGACAGGTTGTCAAGCCTTGTCACGCACTGACTGACTTGACAGGTGACAACAATGCACCACATGTCAGAGTGTCACTCACTTGTCTACCTGTCAAGCTGTCACCTGTCAAGCTGACAGGTTGTCAAGCCTTGTCACGCCTCACTGACTGACTTGACAGGTGACAACAATGCACCACATGTCAGAGTGTCACTCACTTGTCTACCTGTCAAGCTGTCACCTGTCAAGCTGACAGGTTGTCAAGCCTTGTCACGCCTCACTGACTGACTTGACAGGTGACAACAATGCACCACATGTCAGAGTGTCACTCACTTGTCTACCTGTCAAGCTGTCACCTGTCAAGCTGACAGGTTGTCAAGCCTTGGACGACTGAGATTGACAGGTGACAACAATGCACCACATGTCAGAGTGTCACTCACTTGTCTACCTGTCAAGCTGTCACCTGTCAAGCTGACAGGTTGTCAAGCCTTGTCACGCCTCACTGACTGACTTGACAGGTGACAACAATGCACCACATGTCAGAGTGTCACTCACTTGTCTACCTGTCAAGCTGTCACCTGTCAAGCTGACAGGTTGTCAAGCCTTGTCACGCCTCACTGACTGACTTGACAGGTGACAACAATGCACCACATGTCAGAGTGTCACTCACTTGTCTACCTGTCAAGCTGTCACCTGTCAAGCTGACAGGTTGTCAAGCCTTGTCACGCCTCACTGACTGACTTGACAGGTGACAACAATGCACCACATGTCAGAGTGTCACTCACTTGTCTACCTGTCAAGCTGTCACCTGTCAAGCTGACAGGTTGTCAAGCCTTGTCACGCCTCACTGACTGACTTGACAGGTGACAACAATGCACCACATGTCAGAGTGTCACTCACTCCTGTCAAGCTGTCACCTGTCAAGCTGACAGGTTGTCAAGCCTTGTCACGCCTCACTGACTGACTTGACAGGTGACAACAATGCACCACATGTCAGAGTGTCACTCACTTGTCTACCTGTCAAGCTGTCACCTGTCAAGCTGACAGGTTGTCAAGCCTTGTCACGCCTCACTGACTGACTTGACAGGTGACAACAATGCACCACATGTCAGAGTGTCACTCACTTGTCTACCTGTCAAGCTGTCACCTGTCAAGCTGACAGGTTGTCAAGCCTTGTCACGCCTCACTGACTGACTTGACAGGTGACAACAATGCACCACATGTCAGAGTGTCACTCACTTGTCTACCTGTCAAGCTGTCACCTGTCAAGCTGACAGGTTGTCAAGCCTTGTCACGCCTCACTGACTGACTTGACAGGTGACAACAATGCACCACATGTCAGAGTGTCACTCACTTGTCTACCTGTCAAGCTGTCACCTGTCAAGCTGACAGGTTGTCAAGCCTTGTCACGCCTCACTGACTGACTTGACAGGTGACAACAATGCACCACATGTCAGAGTGTCACTCACTTGTCTACCTGTCAAGCTGTCACCTGTCAAGCTGACAGGTTGTCAAGCCTTGTCACGCCTCACTGACTGACTTGACAGGTGACAACAATGCACCACATGTCAGAGTGTCACTCACTTGTCTACCTGTCAAGCTGTCACCTGTCAAGCTGACAGGTTGTCAAGCCTTGTCACGCCTCACTGACTGACTTGACAGGTGACAACAATGCACCACATGTCAGAGTGTCACTCACTTGTCTACCTGTCAAGCTGTCACCTGTCAAGCTGACAGGTTGTCAAGCCTTGTCACGCCTCACTGACTGACTTGACAGGTGACAACAATGCACCACATGTCAGAGTGTCACTCACTTGTCTACCTGTCAAGCTGTCACCTGTCAAGCTGACAGGTTGTCAAGCCTTGTCACGCCTCACTGACTGACTTGACAGGTGACAACAATGCACCACATGTCAGAGTGTCACTCACTTGTCTACTGTCAAGCTGTCACCTGTCAAGCTGACAGGTTGTCAAGCCTTGTCACGCCTCACTGACTGACTTGACAGGTGACAACAATGCACCACATGTCAGAGTGTCACTCACTTGTCTACCTGTCAAGCTGTCACCTGTCAAGCTGACAGGTTGTCAAGCCTTGTCACGCCTCACTGACTGACTTGACAGGTGACAACAATGCACCACATGTCAGAGTGTCACTCACTTGTCTACCTGTCAAGCTGTCACCTGTCAAGCTGACAGGTTGTCAAGCCTTGTCACGCCTCACTGACTGACTTGACAGGTGACAACAATGCACCACATGTCAGAGTGTCACTCACTTGTCTACCTGTCAAGCTGTCACCTGTCAAGCTGACAGGTTGTCAAGCCTTGTCACGCCTCACTGACTGACTTGACAGGTGACAACAATGCACCACATGTCAGAGTGTCACTCACTTGTCTACCTGTCAAGCTGTCACCTGTCAAGCTGACAGGTTGTCAAGCCTTGTCACGCCTCACTGACTGACTTGACAGGTGACAACAATGCACCACATGTCAGAGTGTCACTCACTTGTCTACCTGTCAAGCTGTCACCTGTCAAGCTGACAGGTTGTCAAGCCTTGTCACGCCTCACTGACTGACTTGACAGGTGACAACAATGCACCACATGTCAGAGTGTCACTCACTTGTCTACCTGTCAAGCTGTCACCTGTCAAGCTGACAGGTTGTCAAGCCTTGTCACGCCTCACTGACTGACTTGACAGGTGACAACAATGCACCACATGTCAGAGTGTCACTCACTTGTCTACCTGTCAAGCTGTCACCTGTCAAGCTGACAGGTTGTCAAGCCTTGTCACGCCTCACTGACTGACTTGACAGGTGACAACAATGCACCACATGTCAGAGTGTCACTCACTTGTCTACCTGTCAAGCTGTCACCTGTCAAGCTGACAGGTTGTCAAGCCTTGTCACGCCTCACTGACTGACTTGACAGGTGACAACAATGCACCACATGTCAGAGTGTCACTCACTTGTCTACCTGTCAAGCTGTCACCTGTCAAGCTGACAGGTTGTCAAGCCTTGTCACGCCTCACTGACTGACTTGACAGGTGACAACAATGCACCACATGTCAGAGTGTCACTCACTTGTCTACCTGTCAAGCTGTCACCTGTCAAGCTGACAGGTTGTCAAGCCTTGTCACGCCTCACTGACTGACTTGACAGGTGACAACAATGCACCACATGTCAGAGTGTCACTCACTTGTCTACCTGTCAAGCTGTCACCTGTCAAGCTGACAGGTTGTCAAGCCTTGTCACGCCTCACTGACTGACTTGACAGGTGACAACAATGCACCACATGTCAGAGTGTCACTCACTTGTCTACCTGTCAAGCTGTCACCTGTCAAGCTGACAGGTTGTCAAGCCTTGTCACGCCTCACTGACTGACTTGACAGGTGACAACAATGCACCACATGTCAGAGTGTCACTCACTTGTCTACCTGTCAAGCTGTCACCTGTCAAGCTGACAGGTTGTCAAGCCTTGTCACGCCTCACTGACTGACTTGACAGGTGACAACAATGCACCACATGTCAGAGTGTCACTCACTTGTCTACCTGTCAAGCTGTCACCTGTCAAGCTGACAGGTTGTCAAGCCTTGTCACGCCTCACTGACTGACTTGACAGGTGACAACAATGCACCACATGTCAGAGTGTCACTCACTTGTCTACCTGTCAAGCTGTCACCTGTCAAGCTGACAGGTTGTCAAGCCTTGTCACGCCTCACTGACTGACTTGACAGGTGACAACAATGCACCACATGTCAGAGTGTCACTCACTTGTCTACCTGTCAAGCTGTCACCTGTCAAGCTGACAGGTTGTCAAGCCTTGTCACGCCTCACTGACTGACTTGACAGGTGACAACAATGCACCACATGTCAGAGTGTCACTCACTTGTCTACCTGTCAAGCTGTCACCTGTCAAGCTGACAGGTTGTCAAGCCTTGTCACGCCTCACTGACTGACTTGACAGGTGACAACAATGCACCACATGTCAGAGTGTCACTCACTTGTCTACCTGTCAAGCTGTCACCTGTCAAGCTGACAGGTTGTCAAGCCTTGTCACGCCTCACTGACTGACTTGACAGGTGACAACAATGCACCACATGTCAGAGTGTCACTCACTTGTCTACCTGTCAAGCTGTCACCTGTCAAGCTGACAGGTTGTCAAGCCTTGTCACGCCTCACTGACTGACTTGACAGGTGACAACAATGCACCACATGTCAGAGTGTCACTCACTTGTCTACCTGTCAAGCTGTCACCTGTCAAGCTGACAGGTTGTCAAGCCTTGTCACGCCTCACTGACTGACTTGACAGGTGACAACAATGCACCACATGTCAGAGTGTCACTCACTTGTCTACCTGTCAAGCTGTCACCTGTCAAGCTGACAGGTTGTCAAGCCTTGTCACGCCTCACTGACTGACTTGACAGGTGACAACAATGCACTACATGTCAGAGTGTCACTCACATGTCACCTGTCAAGCTGACTGGTTGTCAAGCCTTGTCACGCCTCACTGACTGACTTGACAGGTGACAACAATGCACCACATGTCAGAGTGTCACTCACTTGTCTACCTGTCAAGCTGTCACCTGTCAAGCTGACAGGTTGTCAAGCCTTGTCACGCCTCACTGACTGACTTGACAGGTGACAACAATGCACCACATGTCAGAGTGTCACTCACTGTCACTGTCAAGCTGACAGGTTGTCAAGCCTTGTCACGCCTCACTGACTGACTTGACAGGTGACAACAATGCACCACATGTCAGAGTGTCACTCACTTGTCTACCTGTCAAGCTGTCACCTGTCAAGCTGACAGGTTGTCAAGCCTTGTCACGCCTCACTGACTGACTTGACAGGTGACAACAATGCACCACATGTCAGAGTGTCACTCACTTGTCTACCTGTCAAGCTGTCACCTGTCAAGCTGACAGGTTGTCAAGCTTGTCACGCCTCACTGACTGACTTGACAGGTGACAACAATGCACCACATGTCAGAGTGTCACTCACTTGTCTACCTGTCAAGCTGTCACCTGTCAAGCTGACAGGTTGTCAAGCCTTGTCACGCCTCACTGACTGACTTGACAGGTGACAACAATGCACCACATGTCAGAGTGTCACTCACTTGTCTACCTGTCAAGCTGTCACCTGTCAAGCTGACAGGTTGTCAAGCCTTGTCACGCCTCACTGACTGACTTGACAGGTGACAACAATGCACCACATGTCAGAGTGTCACTCACTTGTCTACCTGTCAAGCTGACAGGTTGTCAAGCCTTGTCACGCCTCACTGACTGACTTGACAGGTGACAACAATGCACCACATGTCAGAGTGTCACTCACTTGTCTACCTGTCAAGCTGTCACCTGTCAAGCTGACAGGTTGTCAAGCCTTGTCACGCCTCACTGACTGACTTGACAGGTGACAACAATGCACCACATGTCAGAGTGTCACTCACTTGTCTACCTGTCAAGCTGTCACCTGTCAAGCTGACAGGTTGTCAAGCCTTGTCACGCCTCACTGACTGACTTGACAGGTGACAACAATGCACCACATGTCAGAGTGTCACTCACTTGTCTACCTGTCAAGCTGTCACCTGTCAAGCTGACAGGTTGTCAAGCCTTGTCACGCCTCACTGACTGACTTGACAGGTGACAACAATGCACCACATGTCAGAGTGTCACTCACTTGTCTACCTGTCAAGCTGTCACCTGTCAAGCTGACAGGTTGTCAAGCCTTGTCACGCCTCACTGACTGACTTGACAGGTGACAACAATGCACCACATGTCAGAGTGTCACTCACTTGTCTACCTGTCAAGCTGTCACCTGTCAAGCTGACAGGTTGTCAAGCCTTGTCACGCCTCACTGACTGACTTGACAGGTGACAACAATGCACCACATGTCAGAGTGTCACTCACTTGTCTACCTGTCAAGCTGTCACCTGTCAAGCTGACAGGTTGTCAAGCCTTGTCACGCCTCACTGACTGACTTGACAGGTGACAACAATGCACCACATGTCAGAGTGTCACTCACTTGTCTACCTGTCAAGCTGTCACCTGTCAAGCTGACAGGTTGTCAAGCCTTGTCACGCCTCACTGACTGACTTGACAGGTGACAACAATGCACCACATGTCAGAGTGTCACTCACTTGTCTACCTGTCAAGCTGTCACCTGTCAAGCTGACAGGTTGTCAAGCCTTGTCACGCCTCACTGACTGACTTGACAGGTGACAACAATGCACCACATGTCAGAGTGTCACTCACTTGTCTACCTGTCAAGCTGTCACCTGTCAAGCTGACAGGTTGTCAAGCCTTGTCACGCCTCACTGACTGACTTGACAGGTGACAACAATGCACCACATGCCAGAGTGTCACTCACTTGTCTACCTGTCAAGCTGAAGGTTGTCAAGCCTTGTCACGCCTCACTGACTGACTTGACAGGTGACAACAATGCACCACATGTCAGAGTGTCACTCACTTGTCTACCTGTCAAGCTGTCACCTGTCAAGCTGACAGGTTGTCAAGCCTTGTCACGCCTCACTGACTGACTTGACAGGTGACAACAATGCACCACATGTCAGAGTGTCACTCACTTGTCACCTGTCAAGCTGACAGGTTGTCAAGCCTTGTCACGCCTCACTGACTGACTTGACAGGTGACAACAATGCACCACATGTCAGAGTGTCACTCACTTGTCTACCTGTCAAGCTGTCACCTGTCAAGCTGACAGGTTGTCAAGCCTTGTCACGCCTCACTGACTGACTTGACAGGTGACAACAATGCACCACATGTCAGAGTGTCACTCACTTGTCTACCTGTCAAGCTGTCACCTGTCAAGCTGACAGGTTGTCAAGCCTTGTCACGCCTCACTGACTGACTTGACGTGACAACAATGCACCACATGTCAGAGTGTCACTCACTTGTCTACCTGTCAAGCTGTCACCTGTCAAGCTGACAGGTTGTCAAGCCTTGTCACGCCTCACTGACTGACTGAGGTGACAACAATGCACCACATGTCAGAGTGTCACTCACTTGTCTACCTGTCAAGCTGTCACCTGTCAAGCTGACAGGTTGTCAAGCCTTGTCACGCCTCACTGACTGACTTGACAGGTGACAACAATGCACCACATGTCAGAGTGTCACTCACTTGTCTACCTGTCAAGCTGTCACCTGTCAAGCTGACAGGTTGTCAAGCCTTGTCACGCCTCACTGACTGACTTGACAGGTGACAACAATGCACCACATGTCAGAGTGTCACTCACTTGTCTACCTGTCAAGCTGTCACCTGTCAAGCTGACAGGTTGTCAAGCCTTGTCACGCCTCACTGACTGACTTGACAGGTGACAACAATGCACCACATGTCAGAGTGTCACTCACTTGTCTACCTGTCAAGCTGTCACCTGTCAAGCTGACAGGTTGTCAAGCCTTGTCACGCCTCACTGACTGACTTGACAGGTGACAACAATGCACCACATGTCAGAGTGTCACTCACTTGTCTACCTGTCAAGCTGTCACCTGTCAAGCTGACAGGTTGTCAAGCCTTGTCACGCCTCACTGACTGACTTGACAGGTGACAACAATGCACCACATGTCAGAGTGTCACTCACTTGTCTACCTGTCAAGCTGTCACCTGTCAAGCTGACAGGTTGTCAAGCCTTGTCACGCCTCACTGACTGACTTGACAGGTGACAACAATGCACCACATGTCAGAGTGTCACTCACTTGTCTACCTGTCAAGCTGTCACCTGTCAAGCTGACAGGTTGTCAAGCCTTGTCACGCCTCACTGACTGACTTGACAGGTGACAACAATGCACCACATGTCAGAGTGTCACTCACTTGTCTACCTGTCAAGCTGTCACCTGTCAAGCTGACAGGTTGTCAAGCCTTGTCACGCCTCACTGACTGACTTGACAGGTGACAACAATGCACCACATGTCAGAGTGTCACTCACTTGTCTACCTGTCAAGCTGTCACCTGTCAAGCTGACAGGTTGTCAAGCCTTGTCACGCCTCACTGACTGACTTGACAGGTGACAACAATGCACCACATGTCAGAGTGTCACTCACTTGTCTACCTGTCAAGCTGTCACCTGTCAAGCTGACAGGTTGTCAAGCCTTGTCACGCCTCACTGACTGACTTGACAGGTGACAACAATGCACCACATGTCAGAGTGTCACTCACTTGTCTACCTGTCAAGCTGTCACCTGTCAAGCTGACAGGTTGTCAAGCCTTGTCACGCCTCACTGACTGACTTGACAGGTGACAACAATGCACCACATGTCAGAGTGTCACTCACTTGTCTACCTGTCAAGCTGTCACCTGTCAAGCTGACAGGTTGTCAAGCCTTGTCACGCCTCACTGACTGACTTGACAGGTGACAACAATGCACCACATGTCAGAGTGTCACTCACTTGTCTACCTGTCAAGCTGTCACCTGTCAAGCTGACAGGTTGTCAAGCCTTGTCACGCCTCACTGACTGACTTGACAGGTGACAACAATGCACCACATGTCAGAGTGTCACTCACTTGTCTACCTGTCAAGCTGTCACCTGTCAAGCTGACAGGTTGTCAAGCCTTGTCACGCCTCACTGACTGACTTGACAGGTGACAACAATGCACCACATGTCAGAGTGTCACTCACTTGTCTACCTGTCAAGCTGTCACCTGTCAAGCTGACAGGTTGTCAAGCCTTGTCACGCCTCACTGACTGACTTGACAGGTGACAACAATGCACCACATGTCAGAGTGTCACTCACTTGTCTACCTGTCAAGCTGTCACCTGTCAAGCTGACAGGTTGTCAAGCCTTGTCACGCCTCACTGACTGACTTGACAGGTGACAACAATGCACCACATGTCAGAGTGTCACTCACTTGTCTACCTGTCAAGCTGTCACCTGTCAAGCTGACAGGTTGTCAAGCCTTGTCACGCCTCACTGACTGACTTGACAGGTGACAACAATGCACCACATGTCAGAGTGTCACTCACTTGTCTACCTGTCAAGCTGTCACCTGTCAAGCTGACAGGTTGTCAAGCCTTGTCACGCCTCACTGACTGACTTGACAGGTGACAACAATGCACCACATGTCAGAGTGTCACTCACTTGTCTACCTGTCAAGCTGTCACCTGTCAAGCTGACAGGTTGTCAAGCCTTGTCACGCCTCACTGACTGACTTGACAGGTGACAACAATGCACCACATGTCAGAGTGTCACTCACTTGTCTACCTGTCAAGCTGTCACCTGTCAAGCTGACAGGTTGTCAAGCCTTGTCACGCCTCACTGACTGACTTGACAGGTGACAACAATGCACCACATGTCAGAGTGTCACTCACTTGTCTACCTGTCAAGCTGTCACCTGTCAAGCTGACAGGTTGTCAAGCCTTGTCACGCCTCACTGACTGACTTGACAGGTGACAACAATGCACCACATGTCAGAGTGTCACTCACTTGTCTACCTGTCAAGCTGTCACCTGTCAAGCTGACAGGTTGTCAAGCCTTGTCACGCCTCACTGACTGACTTGACAGGTGACAACAATGCACCACATGTCAGAGTGTCACTCACTTGTCTACCTGTCAAGCTGTCACCTGTCAAGCTGACAGGTTGTCAAGCCTTGTCACGCCTCACTGACTGACTTGACAGGTGACAACAATGCACCACATGTCAGAGTGTCACTCACTTGTCTACCTGTCAAGCTGTCACCTGTCAAGCTGACAGGTTGTCAAGCCTTGTCACGCCTCACTGACTGACTTGACAGGTGACAACAATGCACCACATGTCAGAGTGTCACTCACTTGTCTACCTGTCAAGCTGTCACCTGTCAAGCTGACAGGTTGTCAAGCCTTGTCACGCCTCACTGACTGACTTGACAGGTGACAACAATGCACCACATGTCAGAGTGTCACTCACTTGTCTACCTGTCAAGCTGACAGGTTGTCAAGCCTTGTCACGCCTCACTGACTGACTTGACAGGTGACAACAATGCACCACATGTCAGAGTGTCACTCACTTGTCTACCTGTCAAGCTGTCACCTGTCAAGCTGACAGGTTGTCAAGCCTTGTCACGCCTCACTGACTGACTTGACAGGTGACAACAATGCACCACATGTCAGAGTGTCACTCACTTGTCTACCTGTCAAGCTGTCACCTGTCAAGCTGACAGGTTGTCAAGCCTTGTCACGCCTCACTGACTGACTTGACAGGTGACAACAATGCACCACATGTCAGAGTGTCACTCACTTGTCTACCTGTCAAGCTGTCACCTGTCAAGCTGACAGGTTGTCAAGCCTTGTCACGCCTCACTGACTGACTTGACAGGTGACAACAATGCACCACATGTCAGAGTGTCACTCACTTGTCTACCTGTCAAGCTGTCAAGCTGACAGGTTGTCAAGCCTTGTCACGCCTCACTGACTGACTTGACAGGTGACAACAATGCACCACATGTCAGAGTGTCACTCACTTGTCTACCTGTCAAGCTGTCACCTGTCAAGCTGACAGGTTGTCAAGCCTTGTCACGCCTCACTGACTGACTTGACAGGTGACAACAATGCACCACATGTCAGAGTGTCACTCACTTGTCTACCTGTCAAGCTGTCACCTGTCAAGCTGACAGGTTGTCAAGCCTTGTCACGCCTCACTGACTGACTTGACAGGTGACAACAATGCACCACATGTCAGAGTGTCACTCACTTGTCTACCTGTCAAGCTGTCACCTGTCAAGCTGACAGGTTGTCAAGCCTTGTCACGCCTCACTGACTGACTTGACAGGTGACAACAATGCACCACATGTCAGAGTGTCACTCACTTGTCTACCTGTCAAGCTGTCACCTGTCAAGCTGACAGGTTGTCAAGCCTTGTCACGCCTCACTGACTGACTTGACAGGTGACAACAATGCACCACATGTCAGAGTGTCACTCACTTGTCTACCTGTCAAGCTGACAGGTTGTCAAGCCTTGTCACGCCTCACTGACTGACTTGACAGGTGACAACAATGCACCACATGTCAGAGTGTCACTCACTTGTCTACCTGTCAAGCTGTCACCTGTCAAGCTGACAGGTTGTCAAGCCTTGTCACGCCTCACTGACTGACTTGACAGGTGACAACAATGCACCACATGTCAGAGTGTCACTCACTTGTCTACCTGTCAAGCTGTCACCTGTCAAGCTGACAGGTTGTCAAGCCTTGTCACGCCTCACTGACTGACTTGACAGGTGACAACAATGCACCACATGTCAGAGTGTCACTCACTTGTCTACCTGTCAAGCTGTCACCTGTCAAGCTGACAGGTTGTCAAGCCTTGTCACGCCTCACTGACTGACTTGACAGGTGACAACAATGCACCACATGTCAGAGTGTCACTCACTTGTCTACCTGTCAAGCTGTCACCTGTCAAGCTGACAGGTTGTCAAGCCTTGTCACGCCTCACTGACTGACTTGACAGGTGACAACAATGCACCACATGTCAGAGTGTCACTCACTTGTCTACCTGTCAAGCTGTCACCTGTCAAGCTGACAGGTTGTCAAGCCTTGTCACGCCTCACTGACTGACTTGACAGGTGACAACAATGCACCACATGTCAGAGTGTCACTCACTTGTCTACCTGTCAAGCTGTCACCTGTCAAGCTGACAGGTTGTCAAGCCTTGTCACGCCTCACTGACTGACTTGACAGGTGACAACAATGCACCACATGTCAGAGTGTCACTCACTTGTCTACCTGTCAAGCTGTCACCTGTCAAGCTGACAGGTTGTCAAGCCTTGTCACGCCTCACTGACTGACTTGACAGGTGACAACAATGCACCACATGTCAGAGTGTCACTCACTTGTCTACCTGTCAAGCTGTCACCTGTCAAGCTGACAGGTTGTCAAGCCTTGTCACGCCTCACTGACTGACTTGACAGGTGACAACAATGCACCACATGTCAGAGTGTCACTCACTTGTCTACCTGTCAAGCTGTCACCTGTCAAGCTGACAGGTTGTCAAGCCTTGTCACGCCTCACTGACTGACTTGACAGGTGACAACAATGCACCACATGTCAGAGTGTCACTCACTTGTCTACCTGTCAAGCTGTCACCTGTCAAGCTGACAGGTTGTCAAGCCTTGTCACGCCTCACTGACTGACTTGACAGGTGACAACAATGCACCACATGTCAGAGTGTCACTCACTTGTCTACCTGTCAAGCTGTCACCTGTCAAGCTGACAGGTTGTCAAGCCTTGTCACGCCTCACTGACTGACTTGACAGGTGACAACAATGCACCACATGTCAGAGTGTCACTCACTTGTCTACCTGTCAAGCTGTCACCTGTCAAGCTGACAGGTTGTCAAGCCTTGTCACGCCTCACTGACTGACTTGACAGGTGACAACAATGCACCACATGTCAGAGTGTCACTCACTTGTCTACCTGTCAAGCTGTCACCTGTCAAGCTGACAGGTTGTCAAGCCTTGTCACGCCTCACTGACTGACTTGACAGGTGACAACAATGCACCACATGTCAGAGTGTCACTCACTTGTCTACCTGTCAAGCTGTCACCTGTCAAGCTGACAGGTTGTCAAGCCTTGTCACGCCTCACTGACTGACTTGACAGGTGACAACAATGCACCACATGTCAGAGTGTCACTCACTTGTCTACCTGTCAAGCTGTCACCTGTCAAGCTGACAGGTTGTCAAGCCTTGTCACGCCTCACTGACTGACTTGACAGGTGACAACAATGCACCACATGTCAGAGTGTCACTCACTTGTCTACCTGTCAAGCTGTCACCTGTCAAGCTGACAGGTTGTCAAGCCTTGTCACGCCTCACTGACTGACTTGACAGGTGACAACAATGCACCACATGTCAGAGTGTCACTCACTTGTCTACCTGTCAAGCTGTCACCTGTCAAGCTGACAGGTTGTCAAGCCTTGTCACGCCTCACTGACTGACTTGACAGGTGACAACAATGCACCACATGTCAGAGTGTCACTCACTTGTCTACCTGTCAAGCTGTCACCTGTCAAGCTGACAGGTTGTCAAGCCTTGTCACGCCTCACTGACTGACTTGACAGGTGACAACAATGCACCACATGTCAGAGTGTCACTCACTTGTCTACCTGTCAAGCTGTCACCTGTCAAGCTGACAGGTTGTCAAGCCTTGTCACGCCTCACTGACTGACTTGACAGGTGACAACAATGCACCACATGTCAGAGTGTCACTCACTTGTCTACCTGTCAAGCTGTCACCTGTCAAGCTGACAGGTTGTCAAGCCTTGTCACGCCTCACTGACTGACTTGACAGGTGACAACAATGCACCACATGTCAGAGTGTCACTCACTTGTCTACCTGTCAAGCTGTCACCTGTCAAGCTGACAGGTTGTCAAGCCTTGTCACGCCTCACTGACTGACTTGACAGGTGACAACAATGCACCACATGTCAGAGTGTCACTCACTTGTCTACCTGTCAAGCTGTCACCTGTCAAGCTGACAGGTTGTCAAGCCTTGTCACGCCTCACTGACTGACTTGACAGGTGACAACAATGCACCACATGTCAGAGTGTCACTCACTTGTCTACCTGTCAAGCTGTCACCTGTCAAGCTGACAGGTTGTCAAGCCTTGTCACGCCTCACTGACTGA
Organism: Taenia multiceps; assembly: GCA_001923025.3. Lineage (NCBI taxonomy): Eukaryota > Metazoa > Platyhelminthes > Cestoda > Cyclophyllidea > Taeniidae > Taenia > Taenia multiceps. The sequence continues at coordinate 12,806 of MRSW03000103.1, read as the reverse complement.
CTTGACAGGTGACAACAATGCACCACATGTCAGAGTGTCACTCACTTGTCTACCTGTCAAGCTGTCACCTGTCAAGCTGACAGGTTGTCAAGCCTTGTCACGCCTCACTGACTGACTTGACAGGTGACAACAATGCACCACATGTCAGAGTGTCACTCACTTGTCTACCTGTCAAGCTGTCACCTGTCAAGCTGACAGGTTGTCAAGCCTTGTCACGCCTCACTGACTGACTTGACAGGTGACAACAATGCACCACATGTCAGAGTGTCACTCACTTGTCTACCTGTCAAGCTGTCACCTGTCAAGCTGACAGGTTGTCAAGCCTTGTCACGCCTCACTGACTGACTTGACAGGTGACAACAATGCACCACATGTCAGAGTGTCACTCACTTGTCTACCTGTCAAGCTGTCACCTGTCAAGCTGACAGGTTGTCAAGCCTTGTCACGCCTCACTGACTGACTTGACAGGTGACAACAATGCACCACATGTCAGAGTGTCACTCACTTGTCTACCTGTCAAGCTGTCACCTGTCAAGCTGACAGGTTGTCAAGCCTTGTCACGCCTCACTGACTGACTTGACAGGTGACAACAATGCACCACATGTCAGAGTGTCACTCACTTGTCTACCTGTCAAGCTGTCACCTGTCAAGCTGACAGGTTGTCAAGCCTTGTCACGCCTCACTGACTGACTTGACAGGTGACAACAATGCACCACATGTCAGAGTGTCACTCACTTGTCTACCTGTCAAGCTGTCACCTGTCAAGCTGACAGGTTGTCAAGCCTTGTCACGCCTCACTGACTGACTTGACAGGTGACAACAATGCACCACATGTCAGAGTGTCACTCACTTGTCTACCTGTCAAGCTGTCACCTGTCAAGCTGACAGGTTGTCAAGCCTTGTCACGCCTCACTGACTGACTTGACAGGTGACAACAATGCACCACATGTCAGAGTGTCACTCACTTGTCTACCTGTCAAGCTGTCACCTGTCAAGCTGACAGGTTGTCAAGCCTTGTCACGCCTCACTGACTGACTTGACAGGTGACAACAATGCACCACATGTCAGAGTGTCACTCACTTGTCTACCTGTCAAGCTGTCACCTGTCAAGCTGACAGGTTGTCAAGCCTTGTCACGCCTCACTGACTGACTTGACAGGTGACAACAATGCACCACATGTCAGAGTGTCACTCACTTGTCTACCTGTCAAGCTGTCACCTGTCAAGCTGACAGGTTGTCAAGCCTTGTCACGCCTCACTGACTGACTTGACAGGTGACAACAATGCACCACATGTCAGAGTGTCACTCACTTGTCTACCTGTCAAGCTGTCACCTGTCAAGCTGACAGGTTGTCAAGCCTTGTCACGCCTCACTGACTGACTTGACAGGTGACAACAATGCACCACATGTCAGAGTGTCACTCACTTGTCTACCTGTCAAGCTGTCACCTGTCAAGCTGACAGGTTGTCAAGCCTTGTCACGCCTCACTGACTGACTTGACAGGTGACAACAATGCACCACATGTCAGAGTGTCACTCACTTGTCTACCTGTCAAGCTGTCACCTGTCAAGCTGACAGGTTGTCAAGCCTTGTCACGCCTCACTGACTGACTTGACAGGTGACAACAATGCACCACATGTCAGAGTGTCACTCACTTGTCTACCTGTCAAGCTGTCACCTGTCAAGCTGACAGGTTGTCAAGCCTTGTCACGCCTCACTGACTGACTTGACAGGTGACAACAATGCACCACATGTCAGAGTGTCACTCACTTGTCTACCTGTCAAGCTGTCACCTGTCAAGCTGACAGGTTGTCAAGCCTTGTCACGCCTCACTGACTGACTTGACAGGTGACAACAATGCACCACATGTCAGAGTGTCACTCACTTGTCTACCTGTCAAGCTGTCACCTGTCAAGCTGACAGGTTGTCAAGCCTTGTCACGCCTCACTGACTGACTTGACAGGTGACAACAATGCACCACATGTCAGAGTGTCACTCACTTGTCTACCTGTCAAGCTGTCACCTGTCAAGCTGACAGGTTGTCAAGCCTTGTCACGCCTCACTGACTGACTTGACAGGTGACAACAATGCACCACATGTCAGAGTGTCACTCACTTGTCTACCTGTCAAGCTGTCACCTGTCAAGCTGACAGGTTGTCAAGCCTTGTCACGCCTCACTGACTGACTTGACAGGTGACAACAATGCACCACATGTCAGAGTGTCACTCACTTGTCTACCTGTCAAGCTGTCACCTGTCAAGCTGACAGGTTGTCAAGCCTTGTCACGCCTCACTGACTGACTTGACAGGTGACAACAATGCACCACATGTCAGAGTGTCACTCACTTGTCTACCTGTCAAGCTGTCACCTGTCAAGCTGACAGGTTGTCAAGCCTTGTCACGCCTCACTGACTGACTTGACAGGTGACAACAATGCACCACATGTCAGAGTGTCACTCACTTGTCTACCTGTCAAGCTGTCACCTGTCAAGCTGACAGGTTGTCAAGCCTTGTCACGCCTCACTGACTGACTTGACAGGTGACAACAATGCACCACATGTCAGAGTGTCACTCACTTGTCTACCTGTCAAGCTGTCACCTGTCAAGCTGACAGGTTGTCAAGCCTTGTCACGCCTCACTGACTGACTTGACAGGTGACAACAATGCACCACATGTCAGAGTGTCACTCACTTGTCTACCTGTCAAGCTGTCACCTGTCAAGCTGACAGGTTGTCAAGCCTTGTCACGCCTCACTGACTGACTTGACAGGTGACAACAATGCACCACATGTCAGAGTGTCACTCACTTGTCTACCTGTCAAGCTGTCACCTGTCAAGCTGACAGGTTGTCAAGCCTTGTCACGCCTCACTGACTGACTTGACAGGTGACAACAATGCACCACATGTCAGAGTGTCACTCACTTGTCTACCTGTCAAGCTGTCACCTGTCAAGCTGACAGGTTGTCAAGCCTTGTCACGCCTCACTGACTGACTTGACAGGTGACAACAATGCACCACATGTCAGAGTGTCACTCACTTGTCTACCTGTCAAGCTGTCACCTGTCAAGCTGACAGGTTGTCAAGCCTTGTCACGCCTCACTGACTGACTTGACAGGTGACAACAATGCACCACATGTCAGAGTGTCACTCACTTGTCTACCTGTCAAGCTGTCACCTGTCAAGCTGACAGGTTGTCAAGCCTTGTCACGCCTCACTGACTGACTTGACAGGTGACAACAATGCACCACATGTCAGAGTGTCACTCACTTGTCTACCTGTCAAGCTGTCACCTGTCAAGCTGACAGGTTGTCAAGCCTTGTCACGCCTCACTGACTGACTTGACAGGTGACAACAATGCACCACATGTCAGAGTGTCACTCACTTGTCTACCTGTCAAGCTGTCACCTGTCAAGCTGACAGGTTGTCAAGCCTTGTCACGCCTCACTGACTGACTTGACAGGTGACAACAATGCACCACATGTCAGAGTGTCACTCACTTGTCTACCTGTCAAGCTGTCACCTGTCAAGCTGACAGGTTGTCAAGCCTTGTCACGCCTCACTGACTGACTTGACAGGTGACAACAATGCACCACATGTCAGAGTGTCACTCACTTGTCTACCTGTCAAGCTGTCACCTCCAAGGTGACAGGTTGTCAAGCCTTGTCACGCCTCACTGACTGACTTGACAGGTGACAACAATGCACCACATGTCAGAGTGTCACTCACTTGTCTACCTGTCAAGCTGTCACCTGTCAAGCTGACAGGTTGTCAAGCCTTGTCACGCCTCACTGACTGACTTGACAGGTGACAACAATGCACCACATGTCAGAGTGTCACTCACTTGTCTACCTGTCAAGCTGTCACCTGTCAAGCTGACAGGTTGTCAAGCCTTGTCACGCCTCACTGACTGACTTGACAGGTGACAACAATGCACCACATGTCAGAGTGTCACTCACTTGTCTACCTGTCAAGCTGTCACCTGTCAAGCTGACAGGTTGTCAAGCCTTGTCACGCCTCACTGACTGACTTGACAGGTGACAACAATGCACCACATGTCAGAGTGTCACTCACTTGTCTACCTGTCAAGCTGTCACCTGTCAAGCTGACAGGTTGTCAAGCCTTGTCACGCCTCACTGACTGACTTGACAGGTGACAACAATGCACCACATGTCAGAGTGTCACTCACTTGTCTACCTGTCAAGCTGTCACCTGTCAAGCTGACAGGTTGTCAAGCCTTGTCACGCCTCACTGACTGACTTGACAGGTGACAACAATGCACCACATGTCAGAGTGTCACTCACTTGTCTACCTGTCAAGCTGTCACCTGTCAAGCTGACAGGTTGTCAAGCCTTGTCACGCCTCACTGACTGACTTGACAGGTGACAACAATGCACCACATGTCAGAGTGTCACTCACTTGTCTACCTGTCAAGCTGTCACCTGTCAAGCTGACAGGTTGTCAAGCCTTGTCACGCCTCACTGACTGACTTGACAGGTGACAACAATGCACCACATGTCAGAGTGTCACTCACTTGTCTACCTGTCAAGCTGTCACCTGTCAAGCTGACAGGTTGTCAAGCCTTGTCACGCCTCACTGACTGACTTGACAGGTGACAACAATGCACCACATGTCAGAGTGTCACTCACTTGTCTACCTGTCAAGCTGTCACCTGTCAAGCTGACAGGTTGTCAAGCCTTGTCACGCCTCACTGACTGACTTGACAGGTGACAACAATGCACCACATGTCAGAGTGTCACTCACTTGTCTACCTGTCAAGCTGTCACCTGTCAAGCTGACAGGTTGTCAAGCCTTGTCACGCCTCACTGACTGACTTGACAGGTGACAACAATGCACCACATGTCAGAGTGTCACTCACTTGTCTACCTGTCAAGCTGTCACCTGTCAAGCTGACAGGTTGTCAAGCCTTGTCACGCCTCACTGACTGACTTGACAGGTGACAACAATGCACCACATGTCAGAGTGTCACTCACTTGTCTACCTGTCAAGCTGTCACCTGTCAAGCTGACAGGTTGTCAAGCCTTGTCACGCCTCACTGACTGACTTGACAGGTGACAACAATGCACCACATGTCAGAGTGTCACTCACTTGTCTACCTGTCAAGCTGTCACCTGTCAAGCTGACAGGTTGTCAAGCCTTGTCACGCCTCACTGACTGACTTGACAGGTGACAACAATGCACCACATGTCAGAGTGTCACTCACTTGTCTACCTGTCAAGCTGTCACCTGTCAAGCTGACAGGTTGTCAAGCCTTGTCACGCCTCACTGACTGACTTGACAGGTGACAACAATGCACCACATGTCAGAGTGTCACTCACTTGTCTACCTGTCAAGCTGTCACCTGTCAAGCTGACAGGTTGTCAAGCCTTGTCACGCCTCACTGACTGACTTGACAGGTGACAACAATGCACCACATGTCAGAGTGTCACTCACTTGTCTACCTGTCAAGCTGTCACCTGTCAAGCTGACAGGTTGTCAAGCCTTGTCACGCCTCACTGACTGACTTGACAGGTGACAACAATGCACCACATGTCAGAGTGTCACTCACTTGTCTACCTGTCAAGCTGTCACCTGTCAAGCTGACAGGTTGTCAAGCCTTGTCACGCCTCACTGACTGACTTGACAGGTGACAACAATGCACCACATGTCAGAGTGTCACTCACTTGTCTACCTGTCAAGCTGTCACCTGTCAAGCTGACAGGTTGTCAAGCCTTGTCACGCCTCACTGACTGACTTGACAGGTGACAACAATGCACCACATGTCAGAGTGTCACTCACTTGTCTACCTGTCAAGCTGTCACCTGTCAAGCTGACAGGTTGTCAAGCCTTGTCACGCCTCACTGACTGACTTGACAGGTGACAACAATGCACCACATGTCAGAGTGTCACTCACTTGTCTACCTGTCAAGCTGTCACCTGTCAAGCTGACAGGTTGTCAAGCCTTGTCACGCCTCACTGACTGACTTGACAGGTGACAACAATGCACCACATGTCAGAGTGTCACTCACTTGTCTACCTGTCAAGCTGTCACCTGTCAAGCTGACAGGTTGTCAAGCCTTGTCACGCCTCACTGACTGACTTGACAGGTGACAACAATGCACCACATGTCAGAGTGTCACTCACTTGTCTACCTGTCAAGCTGTCACCTGTCAAGCTGACAGGTTGTCAAGCCTTGTCACGCCTCACTGACTGACTTGACAGGTGACAACAATGCACCACATGTCAGAGTGTCACTCACTTGTCTACCTGTCAAGCTGTCACCTGTCAAGCTGACAGGTTGTCAAGCCTTGTCACGCCTCACTGACTGACTTGACAGGTGACAACAATGCACCACATGTCAGAGTGTCACTCACTTGTCTACCTGTCAAGCTGTCACCTGTCAAGCTGACAGGTTGTCAAGCCTTGTCACGCCTCACTGACTGACTTGACAGGTGACAACAATGCACCACATGTCAGAGTGTCACTCACTTGTCTACCTGTCAAGCTGTCACCTGTCAAGCTGACAGGTTGTCAAGCCTTGTCACGCCTCACTGACTGACTTGACAGGTGACAACAATGCACCACATGTCAGAGTGTCACTCACTTGTCTACCTGTCAAGCTGTCACCTGTCAAGCTGACAGGTTGTCAAGCCTTGTCACGCCTCACTGACTGACTTGACAGGTGACAACAATGCACCACATGTCAGAGTGTCACTCACTTGTCTACCTGTCAAGCTGTCACCTGTCAAGCTGACAGGTTGTCAAGCCTTGTCACGCCTCACTGACTGACTTGACAGGTGACAACAATGCACCACATGTCAGAGTGTCACTCACTTGTCTACCTGTCAAGCTGTCACCTGTCAAGCTGACAGGTTGTCAAGCCTTGTCACGCCTCACTGACTGACTTGACAGGTGACAACAATGCACCACATGTCAGAGTGTCACTCACTTGTCTACCTGTCAAGCTGTCACCTGTCAAGCTGACAGGTTGTCAAGCCTTGTCACGCCTCACTGACTGACTTGACAGGTGACAACAATGCACCACATGTCAGAGTGTCACTCACTTGTCTACCTGTCAAGCTGTCACCTGTCAAGCTGACAGGTTGTCAAGCCTTGTCACGCCTCACTGACTGACTTGACAGGTGACAACAATGCACCACATGTCAGAGTGTCACTCACTTGTCTACCTGTCAAGCTGTCACCTGTCAAGCTGACAGGTTGTCAAGCCTTGTCACGCCTCACTGACTGACTTGACAGGTGACAACAATGCACCACATGTCAGAGTGTCACTCACTTGTCTACCTGTCAAGCTGTCACCTGTCAAGCTGACAGGTTGTCAAGCCTTGTCACGCCTCACTGACTGACTTGACAGGTGACAACAATGCACCACATGTCAGAGTGTCACTCACTTGTCTACCTGTCAAGCTGTCACCTGTCAAGCTGACAGGTTGTCAAGCCTTGTCACGCCTCACTGACTGACTTGACAGGTGACAACAATGCACCACATGTCAGAGTGTCACTCACTTGTCTACCTGTCAAGCTGTCACCTGTCAAGCTGACAGGTTGTCAAGCCTTGTCACGCCTCACTGACTGACTTGACAGGTGACAACAATGCACCACATGTCAGAGTGTCACTCACTTGTCTACCTGTCAAGCTGTCACCTGTCAAGCTGACAGGTTGTCAAGCCTTGTCACGCCTCACTGACTGACTTGACAGTAGACAACAATGCACCACATGTCAGAGTGTCACTCACTTGTCTACCTGTCAAGCTGTCACCTGTCAAGCTGACAGGTTGTCAAGCCTTGTCACGCCTCACTGACTGACTTGACAGGTGACAACAATGCACCACATGTCAGAGTGTCACTCACTTGTCTACCTGTCAAGCTGTCACCTGTCAAGCTGACAGGTTGTCAAGCCTTGTCACGCCTCACTGACTGACTTGACAGGTGACAACAATGCACCACATGTCAGAGTGTCACTCACTTGTCTACCTGTCAAGCTGTCACCTGTCAAGCTGACAGGTTGTCAAGCCTTGTCACGCCTCACTGACTGACTTGACAGGTGACAACAATGCACCACATGTCAGAGTGTCACTCACTTGTCTACCTGTCAAGCTGTCACCTGTCAAGCTGACAGGTTGTCAAGCCTTGTCACGCCTCACTGACTGACTTGACAGGTGACAACAATGCACCACATGTCAGAGTGTCACTCACTTGTCTACCTGTCAAGCTGTCACCTGTCAAGCTGACAGGTTGTCAAGCCTTGTCACGCCTCACTGACTGACTTGACAGGTGACAACAATGCACCACATGTCAGAGTGTCACTCACTTGTCTACCTGTCAAGCTGTCACCTGTCAAGCTGACAGGTTGTCAAGCCTTGTCACGCCTCACTGACTGACTTGACAGGTGACAACAATGCACCACATGTCAGAGTGTCACTCACTTGTCTACCTGTCAAGCTGTCACCTGTCAAGCTGACAGGTTGTCAAGCCTTGTCACGCCTCACTGACTGACTTGACAGGTGACAACAATGCACCACATGTCAGAGTGTCACTCACTTGTCTACCTGTCAAGCTGTCACCTGTCAAGCTGACAGGTTGTCAAGCCTTGTCACGCCTCACTGACTGACTTGACAGGTGACAACAATGCACCACATGTCAGAGTGTCACTCACTTGTCTACCTGTCAAGCTGTCACCTGTCAAGCTGACAGGTTGTCAAGCCTTGTCACGCCTCACTGACTGACTTGACAGGTGACAACAATGCACCACATGTCAGAGTGTCACTCACTTGTCTACCTGTCAAGCTGTCACCTGTCAAGCTGACAGGTTGTCAAGCCTTGTCACGCCTCACTGACTGACTTGACAGGTGACAACAATGCACCACATGTCAGAGTGTCACTCACTTGTCTACCTGTCAAGCTGTCACCTGTCAAGCTGACAGGTTGTCAAGCCTTGTCACGCCTCACTGACTGACTTGACAGGTGACAACAATGCACCACATGTCAGAGTGTCACTCACTTGTCTACCTGTCAAGCTGTCACCTGTCAAGCTGACAGGTTGTCAAGCCTTGTCACGCCTCACTGACTGACTTGACAGGTGACAACAATGCACCACATGTCAGAGTGTCACTCACTTGTCTACCTGTCAAGCTGTCACCTGTCAAGCTGACAGGTTGTCAAGCCTTGTCACGCCTCACTGACTGACTTGACAGGTGACAACAATGCACCACATGTCAGAGTGTCACTCACTTGTCTACCTGTCAAGCTGTCACCTGTCAAGCTGACAGGTTGTCAAGCCTTGTCACGCCTCACTGACTGACTTGACAGGTGACAACAATGCACCACATGTCAGAGTGTCACTCACTTGTCTACCTGTCAAGCTGTCACCTGTCAAGCTGACAGGTTGTCAAGCCTTGTCACGCCTCACTGACTGACTTGACAGGTGACAACAATGCACCACATGTCAGAGTGTCACTCACTTGTCTACCTGTCAAGCTGTCACCTGTCAAGCTGACAGGTTGTCAAGCCTTGTCACGCCTCACTGACTGACTTGACAGGTGACAACAATGCACCACATGTCAGAGTGTCACTCACTTGTCTACCTGTCAAGCTGTCACCTGTCAAGCTGACAGGTTGTCAAGCCTTGTCACGCCTCACTGACTGACTTGACAGGTGACAACAATGCACCACATGTCAGAGTGTCACTCACTTGTCTACCTGTCAAGCTGTCACCTGTCAAGCTGACAGGTTGTCAAGCCTTGTCACGCCTCACTGACTGACTTGACAGGTGACAACAATGCACCACATGTCAGAGTGTCACTCACTTGTCTACCTGTCAAGCTGTCACCTGTCAAGCTGACAGGTTGTCAAGCCTTGTCACGCCTCACTGACTGACTTGACAGGTGACAACAATGCACCACATGTCAGAGTGTCACTCACTTGTCTACCTGTCAAGCTGTCACCTGTCAAGCTGACAGGTTGTCAAGCCTTGTCACGCCTCACTGACTGACTTGACAGGTGACAACAATGCACCACATGTCAGAGTGTCACTCACTTGTCTACCTGTCAAGCTGTCACCTGTCAAGCTGACAGGTTGTCAAGCCTTGTCACGCCTCACTGACTGACTTGACAGGTGACAACAATGCACCACATGTCAGAGTGTCACTCACTTGTCTACCTGTCAAGCTGTCACCTGTCAAGCTGACAGGTTGTCAAGCCTTGTCACGCCTCACTGACTGACTTGACAGGTGACAACAATGCACCACATGTCAGAGTGTCACTCACTTGTCTACCTGTCAAGCTGTCACCTGTCAAGCTGACAGGTTGTCAAGCCTTGTCACGCCTCACTGACTGACTTGACAGGTGACAACAATGCACCACATGTCAGAGTGTCACTCACTTGTCTACCTGTCAAGCTGTCACCTGTCAAGCTGACAGGTTGTCAAGCCTTGTCACGCCTCACTGACTGACTTGACAGGTGACAACAATGCACCACATGTCAGAGTGTCACTCACTTGTCTACCTGTCAAGCTGTCACCTGTCAAGCTGACAGGTTGTCAAGCCTTGTCACGCCTCACTGACTGACTTGACAGGTGACAACAATGCACCACATGTCAGAGTGTCACTCACTTGTCTACCTGTCAAGCTGTCACCTGTCAAGCTGACAGGTTGTCAAGCCTTGTCACGCCTCACTGACTGACTTGACAGGTGACAACAATGCACCACATGTCAGAGTGTCACTCACTTGTCTACCTGTCAAGCTGTCACCTGTCAAGCTGACAGGTTGTCAAGCCTTGTCACGCCTCACTGACTGACTTGACAGGTGACAACAATGCACCACATGTCAGAGTGTCACTCACTTGTCTACCTGTCAAGCTGTCACCTGTCAAGCTGACAGGTTGTCAAGCCTTGTCACGCCTCACTGACTGACTTGACAGGTGACAACAATGCACCACATGTCAGAGTGTCACTCACTTGTCTACCTGTCAAGCTGTCACCTGTCAAGCTGACAGGTTGTCAAGCCTTGTCACGCCTCACTGACTGACTTGACAGGTGACAACAATGCACCACATGTCAGAGTGTCACTCACTTGTCTACCTGTCAAGCTGTCACCTGTCAAGCTGACAGGTTGTCAAGCCTTGTCACGCCTCACTGACTGACTTGACAGGTGACAACAATGCACCACATGTCAGAGTGTCACTCACTTGTCTACCTGTCAAGCTGTCACCTGTCAAGCTGACAGGTTGTCAAGCCTTGTCACGCCTCACTGACTGACTTGACAGGTGACAACAATGCACCACATGTCAGAGTGTCACTCACTTGTCTACCTGTCAAGCTGTCACCTGTCAAGCTGACAGGTTGTCAAGCCTTGTCACGCCTCACTGACTGACTTGACAGGTGACAACAATGCACCACATGTCAGAGTGTCACTCACTGTCTACCTGTCAAGCTGTCACCTGTCAAGCTGACAGGTTGTCAAGCCTTGTCACGCCTCACTGACTGACTTGACAGGTGACAACAATGCACCACATGTCAGAGTGTCACTCACTTGTCTACCTGTCAAGCTGTCACCTGTCAAGCTGACAGGTTGTCAAGCCTTGTCACGCCTCACTGACTGACTTGACAGGTGACAACAATGCACCACATGTCAGAGTGTCACTCACTTGTCTACCTGTCAAGCTGTCACCTGTCAAGCTGACAGGTTGTCAAGCCTTGTCACGCCTCACTGACTGACTTGACAGGTGACAACATGCACCACATGTCAGAGTGTCACTCACTTGTCTACCTGTCAAGCTGTCACCTGTCAAGCTGACAGGTTGTCAAGCCTTGTCACGCCTCACTGACTGACTTGACAGGTGACAACAATGCACCACATGTCAGAGTGTCACTCACTTGTCTACCTGTCAAGCTGTCACCTGTCAAGCTGACAGGTTGTCAAGCCTTGTCACGCCTCACTGACTGACTTGACAGGTGACAACAATGCACCACATGTCAGAGTGTCACTCACTTGTCTACCTGTCAAGCTGTCACCTGTCAAGCTGACAGGTTGTCAAGCCTTGTCACGCCTCACTGACTGACTTGACAGGTGACAACAATGCACCACATGTCAGAGTGTCACTCACTTGTCTACCTGTCAAGCTGTCACCTGTCAAGCTGACAGGTTGTCAAGCCTTGTCACGCCTCACTGACTGACTTGACAGGTGACAACAATGCACCACATGTCAGAGTGTCACTCACTTGTCTACCTGTCAAGCTGTCACCTGTCAAGCTGACAGGTTGTCAAGCCTTGTCACGCCTCACTGACTGACTTGACAGGTGACAACAATGCACCACATGTCAGAGTGTCACTCACTTGTCTACCTGTCAAGCTGTCACCTGTCAAGCTGACAGGTTGTCAAGCCTTGTCACGCCTCACTGACTGACTTGACAGGTGACAACAATGCACCACATGTCAGAGTGTCACTCACTTGTCTACCTGTCAAGCTGTCACCTGTCAAGCTGACAGGTTGTCAAGCCTTGTCACGCCTCACTGACTGACTTGACAGGTGACAACAATGCACCACATGTCAGAGTGTCACTCACTTGTCTACCTGTCAAGCTGTCACCTGTCAAGCTGACAGTTGTCAAGCTTGTCACGCCTCACTGACTGACTTGACAGGTACAACAATGCACCACATGTCAGAGTGTCACTCACTTGTCTACCTGTCAAGCTGTCACCTGTCAAGCTGACAGGTTGTCAAGCCTTGTCACCCCTCACTGACTGACTTGACAGGTGACACAATGCACACATGTCAAGTGTCACTCACTTGTC
>MRSW03000102.1:0-23222 GCA_001923025.3 Taenia multiceps | reverse complement strand
TTGTCACGCCTCACTGACTGACTTGACAGACAACATGCACCACATGTCAGAGTGTCACTCACTTGTCTACCTGTCAAGCTGTCACCTGTCAAGCTGACAGGTTGTCAAGCCTTGTCACGCCTCACTGACTGACTTGACAGGTGACAACAATGCACCACATGTCAGAGTGTCACTCACTTGTCTACCTGTCAAGCTGTCACCTGTCAAGCTGACAGGTTGTCAAGCCTTGTCACGCCTCACTGACTGACTTGACAGGTGACACAATGCACCACATGTCAGAGTGTCACTCACTTGTCTACCTGTCAAGCTGTCACCTGTCAAGCTGACAGTTGTCAAGCCTTGTCACGCCTCACTGACTGACTTGACAGGTGACAACAATGCACCACATGTCAGAGTGTCACTCACTTGTCTACCTGTCAAGCTGTCACCTGTCAAGCTGACAGGTTTCAAGCCTTGTCACGCCTCACTGACTGACTTGACAGGACAACAATGCACCACATGTCAGAGTGTCACTCACTTGTCTACCTGTCAAGCTGTCACCTGTCAAGCTGACAGGTTGTCAAGCCTTGTCACGCCTCACTGACTGACTTGACAGTGACAACAATGCACCACATGTCAGAGTGTCACTCACTTGTCTACCTGTCAAGCTGTCACCTGTCAAGCTGACAGTTGTCAAGCCTTGTCACGCCTCACTGACTGACTTGACAGGTGACAACAATGCACCACATGTCAGAGTGTCACTCACTTGTCTACCTGTCAAGCTGTCACCTGTCAAGCTGACAGGTTGTCAAGCCTTGTCACGCCTCACTGACTGACTTGACAGGTGACAACAATGCACCACATGTCAGAGTGTCACTCACTTGTCTACCTGTCAAGCTGTCACCTGTCAAGCTGACAGGTTGTCAAGCCTTCACGTCAGTCACGACTGACTGACAGTGACAACAATGCACCACATGTCAGAGTGTCACTCACTTGTCTACCTGTCAGCTGTCACCTGTCAAGCTGACAGGTTGTCAAGCCTTGTCACGCCTCACTGACTGACTTGACAGGTGACAACAATGCACCACATGTCAGAGTGTCACTCACTTGTCTACCTTCAAGCTGTCACCTGTCAAGCTGACAGGTTTCAAGCCTTGTCACGCCTCACTGACTGACTTGACAGGTGACAACAATGCACCACATGTCAGAGTGTCACTCACTTGTCTACCTGTCAAGCTGTCACCTGTCAAGCTGACAGGTTGTCAAGCCTTGCTCACGCCTCACTGACTGACTTGACAGGTGACAACACAATGCACCACATGTCAGAGTGTCACTCACTTGTCTACCTGTCAAGCTGTCACCTGTCAAGCTAGAAGGTTGTCAAAGCCTTGTCCACGCGCTCACACGGCCTACTGACTGACTTGACAGGTGACAACAATGCACCACATGTCAGAGTGTCACTCACTTGTCTACCTGTCAAGCTGTCACCTGTCAAGCTGACAGGTTGTCAAGCCTTGTCACGCCTCACTGACTGACTTGACAGGTGACAACAATGCACCACATGTCAGAGTGTCACTCACTTGTCTACCTGTCAAGCTGTCACCTGTCAAGCTGACAGGTTGTCAAGCCTTGTCACGCCTCACTGACTGACTTGACAGGTGACAACAATGCACCACATGTCAGAGTGTCACTCACTTGTCTACCTGTCAAGCTGTCACCTGTCAAGCTGACAGGTTGTCAAGCCTTGTCACGCCTCACTGACTGACTTGACAGGTGACAACAATGCACCACATGTCAGAGTGTCACTCACTTGTCTACCTGTCAAGCTGTCACCTGTCAAGCTGACAGGTTGTCAAGCCTTGTCCGCGACTGACTGACTTGACAGGTGACAACAATGCACCACATGTCAGAGTGTCACTCACTTGTCTACCTGTCAAGCTGTCACCTGTCAAGCTGACAGGTTGTCAAGCCTTGTCACGCCTCACTGACTGACTTGACAGGTGACAACAATGCACCACATGTCAGAGTGTCACTCACTTGTCTACCTGTCAACTGCTGTCACCTGTCAAGCTGACAGGTTGTCAAGCCTTGCACGCCTCACTGACTGACTTGACAGGTGACAACAATGCACCACATGTCAGAGTGTCACTCACTTGTCTACCTGTCAAGCTGTCACCTGTCAAGCTGACAGGTTGTCAAGCCTTGTCACGCCTCACTGACTGACTTGACAGGTGACAACAAACACCCACCACATGTCAGAGTGTCACTCACTTGTCTACCTGTCAAGCTGTCACCTGTCAAGCTGACAGGTTGTCAAGCCTTGTCACGCCTCACTGACTGACTTGACAGGTGACAACAATGCACCACATGTCAGAGTGTCACTCACTTGTCTACCTGTCAAGCTGTCACCTGTCAAGCTGACAGGTTGTCAAGCCTTGTCACGCCTCACTGACTGACTTGACAGGTGACAACAATGCACCACATGTCAGAGTGTCACTCACTTGTCTACCTGTCAAGCTGTCACCTGTCAAGCTGACAGGTTGTCAAGCCTTGTCACGCCTCACTGACTGACTTGACAGGTGACAACAATGCACCACATGTCAGAGTGTCACTCACTTGTCTACCTGTCAAGCTGTCACCTGTCAAGCTGACAGGTTGTCAAGCCTTGTCACGCCTCACTGACTGACTTGACAGGTGACAACAATGCACCACATGTCAGAGTGTCACTCACTTGTCTACCTGTCAAGCTGTCACCTGTCAAGCTGACAGGTTGTCAAGCCTTGTCACGCCTCACTGACTGACTTGACAGGTGACAACAATGCACCACATGTCAGAGTGTCACTCACTTGTCTACCTGTCAAGCTGTCACCTGTCAAGCTGACAGGTTGTCAAGCCTTGTCACGCCTCACTGACTGACTTGACAGGTGACAACAATGCACCACATGTCAGAGTGTCACTCACTTGTCTACCTGTCAAGCTGTCACCTGTCAAGCTGACAGGTTGTCAAGCCTTGTCACGCCTCACTGACTGACTTGACAGGTGACAACAATGCACCACATGTCAGAGTGTCACTCACTTGTCTACCTGTCAAGCTGTCACCTGTCAAGCTGACAGGTTGTCAAGCCTTGTCACGCCTCACTGACTGACTTGACAGGTGACAACAATGCACCACATGTCAGAGTGTCACTCACTTGTCTACCTGTCAAGCTGTCACCTGTCAAGCTGACAGGTTGTCAAGCCTTGTCACGCCTCACTGACTGACTTGACAGGTGACAACAATGCACCACATGTCAGAGTGTCACTCACTTGTCTACCTGTCAAGCTGTCACCTGTCAAGCTGACAGGTTGTCAAGCCTTGTCACGCCTCACTGACTGACTTGACAGGTGACAACAATGCACCACATGTCAGAGTGTCACTCACTTGTCTACCTGTCAAGCTGTCACCTGTCAAGCTGACAGGTTGTCAAGCCTTGTCACGCCTCACTGACTGACTTGACAGGTGACAACAATGCACCACATGTCAGAGTGTCACTCACTTGTCTACCTGTCAAGCTGTCACCTGTCAAGCTGACAGGTTGTCAAGCCTTGTCACGCCTCACTGACTGACTTGACAGGTGACAACAATGCACCACATGTCAGAGTGTCACTCACTTGTCTACCTGTCAAGCTGTCACCTGTCAAGCTGACAGGTTGTCAAGCCTTGTCACGCCTCACTGACTGACTTGACAGGTGACAACAATGCACCACATGTCAGAGTGTCACTCACTTGTCTACCTGTCAAGCTGTCACCTGTCAAGCTGACAGGTTGTCAAGCCTTGTCACGCCTCACTGACTGACTTGACAGGTGACAACAATGCACCACATGTCAGAGTGTCACTCACTTGTCTACCTGTCAAGCTGTCACCTGTCAAGCTGACAGGTTGTCAAGCCTTGTCACGCCTCACTGACTGACTTGACAGGTGACAACAATGCACCACATGTCAGAGTGTCACTCACTTGTCTACCTGTCAAGCTGTCACCTGTCAAGCTGACAGGTTGTCAAGCCTTGTCACGCCTCACTGACTGACTTGACAGGTGACAACAATGCACCACATGTCAGAGTGTCACTCACTTGTCTACCTGTCAAGCTGTCACCTGTCAAGCTGACAGGTTGTCAAGCCTTGTCACGCCTCACTGACTGACTTGACAGGTGACAACAATGCACCACATGTCAGAGTGTCACTCACTTGTCTACCTGTCAAGCTGTCACCTGTCAAGCTGACAGGTTGTCAAGCCTTGTCACGCCTCACTGACTGACTTGACAGGTGACAACAATGCACCACATGTCAGAGTGTCACTCACTTGTCTACCTGTCAAGCTGTCACCTGTCAAGCTGACAGGTTGTCAAGCCTTGTCACGCCTCACTGACTGACTTGACAGGTGACAACAATGCACCACATGTCAGAGTGTCACTCACTTGTCTACCTGTCAAGCTGTCACCTGTCAAGCTGACAGGTTGTCAAGCCTTGTCACGCCTCACTGACTGACTTGACAGGTGACAACAATGCACCACATGTCAGAGTGTCACTCACTTGTCTACCTGTCAAGCTGTCACCTGTCAAGCTGACAGGTTGTCAAGCCTTGTCACGCCTCACTGACTGACTTGACAGGTGACAACAATGCACCACATGTCAGAGTGTCACTCACTTGTCTACCTGTCAAGCTGTCACCTGTCAAGCTGACAGGTTGTCAAGCCTTGTCACGCCTCACTGACTGACTTGACAGGTGACAACAATGCACCACATGTCAGAGTGTCACTCACTTGTCTACCTGTCAAGCTGTCACCTGTCAAGCTGACAGGTTGTCAAGCCTTGTCACGCCTCACTGACTGACTTGACAGGTGACAACAATGCACCACATGTCAGAGTGTCACTCACTTGTCTACCTGTCAAGCTGTCACCTGTCAAGCTGACAGGTTGTCAAGCCTTGTCACGCCTCACTGACTGACTTGACAGGTGACAACAATGCACCACATGTCAGAGTGTCACTCACTTGTCTACCTGTCAAGCTGTCACCTGTCAAGCTGACAGGTTGTCAAGCCTTGTCACGCCTCACTGACTGACTTGACAGGTGACAACAATGCACCACATGTCAGAGTGTCACTCACTTGTCTACCTGTCAAGCTGTCACCTGTCAAGCTGACAGGTTGTCAAGCCTTGTCACGCCTCACTGACTGACTTGACAGGTGACAACAATGCACCACATGTCAGAGTGTCACTCACTTGTCTACCTGTCAAGCTGTCACCTGTCAAGCTGACAGGTTGTCAAGCCTTGTCACGCCTCACTGACTGACTTGACAGGTGACAACAATGCACCACATGTCAGAGTGTCACTCACTTGTCTACCTGTCAAGCTGTCACCTGTCAAGCTGACAGGTTGTCAAGCCTTGTCACGCCTCACTGACTGACTTGACAGGTGACAACAATGCACCACATGTCAGAGTGTCACTCACTTGTCTACCTGTCAAGCTGTCACCTGTCAAGCTGACAGGTTGTCAAGCCTTGTCACGCCTCACTGACTGACTTGACAGGTGACAACAATGCACCACATGTCAGAGTGTCACTCACTTGTCTACCTGTCAAGCTGTCACCTGTCAAGCTGACAGGTTGTCAAGCCTTGTCACGCCTCACTGACTGACTTGACAGGTGACAACAATGCACCACATGTCAGAGTGTCACTCACTTGTCTACCTGTCAAGCTGTCACCTGTCAAGCTGACAGGTTGTCAAGCCTTGTCACGCCTCACTGACTGACTTGACAGGTGACAACAATGCACCACATGTCAGAGTGTCACTCACTTGTCTACCTGTCAAGCTGTCACCTGTCAAGCTGACAGGTTGTCAAGCCTTGTCACGCCTCACTGACTGACTTGACAGTGACAACAATGCACCACATGTCAGAGTGTCACTCACTTGTCTACCTGTCAAGCTGTCACCTGTCAAGCTGACAGGTTGTCAAGCCTTGTCACGCCTCACTGACTGACTTGACAGGTGACAACAATGCACCACATGTCAGAGTGTCACTCACTTGTCTACCTGTCAAGCTGTCACCTGTCAAGCTGACAGGTTGTCAAGCCTTGTCACGCCTCACTGACTGACTTGACAGGTGACAACAATGCACCACATGTCAGAGTGTCACTCACTTGTCTACCTGTCAAGCTGTCACCTGTCAAGCTGACAGGTTGTCAAGCCTTGTCACGCCTCACTGACTGACTTGACAGGTGACAACAATGCACCACATGTCAGAGTGTCACTCACTTGTCTACCTGTCAAGCTGTCACCTGTCAAGCTGACAGGTTGTCAAGCCTTGTCACGCCTCACTGACTGACTTGACAGGTGACAACAATGCACCACATGTCAGAGTGTCACTCACTTGTCTACCTGTCAAGCTGTCACCTGTCAAGCTGACAGGTTGTCAAGCCTTGTCACGCCTCACTGACTGACTTGACAGGTGACAACAATGCACCACATGTCAGAGTGTCACTCACTTGTCTACCTGTCAAGCTGTCACCTGTCAAGCTGACAGGTTGTCAAGCCTTGTCACGCCTCACTGACTGACTTGACAGGTGACAACAATGCACCACATGTCAGAGTGTCACTCACTTGTCTACCTGTCAAGCTGTCACCTGTCAAGCTGACAGGTTGTCAAGCCTTGTCACGCCTCACTGACTGACTTGACAGGTGACAACAATGCACCACATGTCAGAGTGTCACTCACTTGTCTACCTGTCAAGCTGTCACCTGTCAAGCTGACAGGTTGTCAAGCCTTGTCACGCCTCACTGACTGACTTGACAGGTGACAACAATGCACCACATGTCAGAGTGTCACTCACTTGTCTACCTGTCAAGCTGTCACCTGTCAAGCTGACAGGTTGTCAAGCCTTGTCACGCCTCACTGACTGACTTGACAGGTGACAACAATGCACCACATGTCAGAGTGTCACTCACTTGTCTACCTGTCAAGCTGTCACCTGTCAAGCTGACAGGTTGTCAAGCCTTGTCACGCCTCACTGACTGACTTGACAGGTGACAACAATGCACCACATGTCAGAGTGTCACTCACTTGTCTACCTGTCAAGCTGTCACCTGTCAAGCTGACAGGTTGTCAAGCCTTGTCACGCCTCACTGACTGACTTGACAGGTGACAACAATGCACCACATGTCAGAGTGTCACTCACTTGTCTACCTGTCAAGCTGTCACCTGTCAAGCTGACAGGTTGTCAAGCCTTGTCACGCCTCACTGACTGACTTGACAGGTGACAACAATGCACCACATGTCAGAGTGTCACTCACTTGTCTACCTGTCAAGCTGTCACCTGTCAAGCTGACAGGTTGTCAAGCCTTGTCACGCCTCACTGACTGACTTGACAGGTGACAACAATGCACCACATGTCAGAGTGTCACTCACTTGTCTACCTGTCAAGCTGTCACCTGTCAAGCTGACAGGTTGTCAAGCCTTGTCACGCCTCACTGACTGACTTGACAGGTGACAACAATGCACCACATGTCAGAGTGTCACTCACTTGTCTACCTGTCAAGCTGTCACCTGTCAAGCTGACAGGTTGTCAAGCCTTGTCACGCCTCACTGACTGACTTGACAGGTGACAACAATGCACCACATGTCAGAGTGTCACTCACTTGTCTACCTGTCAAGCTGTCACCTGTCAAGCTGACAGGTTGTCAAGCCTTGTCACGCCTCACTGACTGACTTGACAGGTGACAACAATGCACCACATGTCAGAGTGTCACTCACTTGTCTACCTGTCAAGCTGTCACCTGTCAAGCTGACAGGTTGTCAAGCCTTGTCACGCCTCACTGACTGACTTGACAGGTGACAACAATGCACCACATGTCAGAGTGTCACTCACTTGTCTACCTGTCAAGCTGTCACCTGTCAAGCTGACAGGTTGTCAAGCCTTGTCACGCCTCACTGACTGACTTGACAGGTGACAACAATGCACCACATGTCAGAGTGTCACTCACTTGTCTACCTGTCAAGCTGTCACCTGTCAAGCTGACAGGTTGTCAAGCCTTGTCACGCCTCACTGACTGACTTGACAGGTGACAACAATGCACCACATGTCAGAGTGTCACTCACTTGTCTACCTGTCAAGCTGTCACCTGTCAAGCTGACAGGTTGTCAAGCCTTGTCACGCCTCACTGACTGACTTGACAGGTGACAACAATGCACCACATGTCAGAGTGTCACTCACTTGTCTACCTGTCAAGCTGTCACCTGTCAAGCTGACAGGTTGTCAAGCCTTGTCACGCCTCACTGACTGACTTGACAGGTGACAACAATGCACCACATGTCAGAGTGTCACTCACTTGTCTACCTGTCAAGCTGTCACCTGTCAAGCTGACAGGTTGTCAAGCCTTGTCACGCCTCACTGACTGACTTGACAGGTGACAACAATGCACCACATGTCAGAGTGTCACTCACTTGTCTACCTGTCAAGCTGTCACCTGTCAAGCTGACAGGTTGTCAAGCCTTGTCACGCCTCACTGACTGACTTGACAGGTGACAACAATGCACCACATGTCAGAGTGTCACTCACTTGTCTACCTGTCAAGCTGTCACCTGTCAAGCTGACAGGTTGTCAAGCCTTGTCACGCCTCACTGACTGACTTGACAGGTGACAACAATGCACCACATGTCAGAGTGTCACTCACTTGTCTACCTGTCAAGCTGTCACCTGTCAAGCTGACAGGTTGTCAAGCCTTGTCACGCCTCACTGACTGACTTGACAGGTGACAACAATGCACCACATGTCAGAGTGTCACTCACTTGTCTACCTGTCAAGCTGTCACCTGTCAAGCTGACAGGTTGTCAAGCCTTGTCACGCCTCACTGACTGACTTGACAGGTGACAACAATGCACCACATGTCAGAGTGTCACTCACTTGTCTACCTGTCAAGCTGTCACCTGTCAAGCTGACAGGTTGTCAAGCCTTGTCACGCCTCACTGACTGACTTGACAGGTGACAACAATGCACCACATGTCAGAGTGTCACTCACTTGTCTACCTGTCAAGCTGTCACCTGTCAAGCTGACAGGTTGTCAAGCCTTGTCGCCTCACTGACTGACTTGACAGGTGACAACAATGCACCACATGTCAGAGTGTCACTCACTTGTCTACCTGTCAAGCTGTCACCTGTCAAGCTGACAGGTTGTCAAGCCTTGTCACGCCTCACTGACTGACTTGACAGGTGACAACAATGCACCACATGTCAGAGTGTCACTCACTTGTCTACCTGTCAAGCTGTCACCTGTCAAGCTGACAGGTTGTCAAGCCTTGTCACGCCTCACTGACTGACTTGACAGGTGACAACAATGCACCACATGTCAGAGTGTCACTCACTTGTCTACCTGTCAAGCTGTCACCTGTCAAGCTGACAGGTTGTCAAGCCTTGTCACGCCTCACTGACTGACTTGACAGGTGACAACAATGCACCACATGTCAGAGTGTCACTCACTTGTCTACCTGTCAAGCTGTCACCTGTCAAGCTGACAGGTTGTCAAGCCTTGTCACGCCTCACTGACTGACTTGACAGGTGACAACAATGCACCACATGTCAGAGTGTCACTCACTTGTCTACCTGTCAAGCTGTCACCTGTCAAGCTGACAGGTTGTCAAGCCTTGTCACGCCTCACTGACTGACTTGACAGGTGACAACAATGCACCACATGTCAGAGTGTCACTCACTTGTCTACCTGTCAAGCTGTCACCTGTCAAGCTGACAGGTTGTCAAGCCTTGTCACGCCTCACTGACTGACTTGACAGGTGACAACAATGCACCACATGTCAGAGTGTCACTCACTTGTCTACCTGTCAAGCTGTCACCTGTCAAGCTGACAGGTTGTCAAGCCTTGTCACGCCTCACTGACTGACTTGACAGGTGACAACAATGCACCACATGTCAGAGTGTCACTCACTTGTCTACCTGTCAAGCTGTCACCTGTCAAGCTGACAGGTTGTCAAGCCTTGTCACGCCTCACTGACTGACTTGACAGGTGACAACAATGCACCACATGTCAGAGTGTCACTCACTTGTCTACCTGTCAAGCTGTCACCTGTCAAGCTGACAGGTTGTCAAGCCTTGTCACGCCTCACTGACTGACTTGACAGGTGACAACAATGCACCACATGTCAGAGTGTCACTCACTTGTCTACCTGTCAAGCTGTCACCTGTCAAGCTGACAGGTTGTCAAGCCTTGTCACGCCTCACTGACTGACTTGACAGGTGACAACAATGCACCACATGTCAGAGTGTCACTCACTTGTCTACCTGTCAAGCTGTCACCTGTCAAGCTGACAGGTTGTCAAGCCTTGTCACGCCTCACTGACTGACTTGACAGGTGACAACAATGCACCACATGTCAGAGTGTCACTCACTTGTCTACCTGTCAAGCTGTCACCTGTCAAGCTGACAGGTTGTCAAGCCTTGTCACGCCTCACTGACTGACTTGACAGGTGACAACAATGCACCACATGTCAGAGTGTCACTCACTTGTCTACCTGTCAAGCTGTCACCTGTCAAGCTGACAGGTTGTCAAGCCTTGTCACGCCTCACTGACTGACTTGACAGGTGACAACAATGCACCACATGTCAGAGTGTCACTCACTTGTCTACCTGTCAAGCTGTCACCTGTCAAGCTGACAGGTTGTCAAGCCTTGTCACGCCTCACTGACTGACTTGACAGGTGACAACAATGCACCACATGTCAGAGTGTCACTCACTTGTCTACCTGTCAAGCTGTCACCTGTCAAGCTGACAGGTTGTCAAGCCTTGTCACGCCTCACTGACTGACTTGACAGGTGACAACAATGCACCACATGTCAGAGTGTCACTCACTTGTCTACCTGTCAAGCTGTCACCTGTCAAGCTGACAGGTTGTCAAGCCTTGTCACGCCTCACTGACTGACTTGACAGGTGACAACAATGCACCACATGTCAGAGTGTCACTCACTTGTCTACCTGTCAAGCTGTCACCTGTCAAGCTGACAGGTTGTCAAGCCTTGTCACGCCTCACTGACTGACTTGACAGGTGACAACAATGCACCACATGTCAGAGTGTCACTCACTTGTCTACCTGTCAAGCTGTCACCTGTCAAGCTGACAGGTTGTCAAGCCTTGTCACGCCTCACTGACTGACTTGACAGGTGACAACAATGCACCACATGTCAGAGTGTCACTCACTTGTCTACCTGTCAAGCTGTCACCTGTCAAGCTGACAGGTTGTCAAGCCTTGTCACGCCTCACTGACTGACTTGACAGGTGACAACAATGCACCACATGTCAGAGTGTCACTCACTTGTCTACCTGTCAAGCTGTCACCTGTCAAGCTGACAGGTTGTCAAGCCTTGTCACGCCTCACTGACTGACTTGACAGGTGACAACAATGCACCACATGTCAGAGTGTCACTCACTTGTCTACCTGTCAAGCTGTCACCTGTCAAGCTGACAGGTTGTCAAGCCTTGTCACGCCTCACTGACTGACTTGACAGGTGACAACAATGCACCACATGTCAGAGTGTCACTCACTTGTCTACCTGTCAAGCTGTCACCTGTCAAGCTGACAGGTTGTCAAGCCTTGTCACGCCTCACTGACTGACTTGACAGGTGACAACAATGCACCACATGTCAGAGTGTCACTCACTTGTCTACCTGTCAAGCTGTCACCTGTCAAGCTGACAGGTTGTCAAGCCTTGTCACGCCTCACTGACTGACTTGACAGGTGACAACAATGCACCACATGTCAGAGTGTCACTCACTTGTCTACCTGTCAAGCTGTCACCTGTCAAGCTGACAGGTTGTCAAGCCTTGTCACGCCTCACTGACTGACTTGACAGGTGACAACAATGCACCACATGTCAGAGTGTCACTCACTTGTCTACCTGTCAAGCTGTCACCTGTCAAGCTGACAGGTTGTCAAGCCTTGTCACGCCTCACTGACTGACTTGACAGGTGACAACAATGCACCACATGTCAGAGTGTCACTCACTTGTCTACCTGTCAAGCTGTCACCTGTCAAGCTGACAGGTTGTCAAGCCTTGTCACGCCTCACTGACTGACTTGACAGGTGACAACAATGCACCACATGTCAGAGTGTCACTCACTTGTCTACCTGTCAAGCTGTCACCTGTCAAGCTGACAGGTTGTCAAGCCTTGTCACGCCTCACTGACTGACTTGACAGGTGACAACAATGCACCACATGTCAGAGTGTCACTCACTTGTCTACCTGTCAAGCTGTCACCTGTCAAGCTGACAGGTTGTCAAGCCTTGTCACGCCTCACTGACTGACTTGACAGGTGACAACAATGCACCACATGTCAGAGTGTCACTCACTTGTCTACCTGTCAAGCTGTCACCTGTCAAGCTGACAGGTTGTCAAGCCTTGTCACGCCTCACTGACTGACTTGACAGGTGACAACAATGCACCACATGTCAGAGTGTCACTCACTTGTCTACCTGTCAAGCTGTCACCTGTCAAGCTGACAGGTTGTCAAGCCTTGTCACGCCTCACTGACTGACTTGACAGGTGACAACAATGCACCACATGTCAGAGTGTCACTCACTTGTCTACCTGTCAAGCTGTCACCTGTCAAGCTGACAGGTTGTCAAGCCTTGTCACGCCTCACTGACTGACTTGACAGGTGACAACAATGCACCACATGTCAGAGTGTCACTCACTTGTCTACCTGTCAAGCTGTCACCTGTCAAGCTGACAGGTTGTCAAGCCTTGTCACGCCTCACTGACTGACTTGACAGGTGACAACAATGCACCACATGTCAGAGTGTCACTCACTTGTCTACCTGTCAAGCTGTCACCTGTCAAGCTGACAGGTTGTCAAGCCTTGTCACGCCTCACTGACTGACTTGACAGGTGACAACAATGCACCACATGTCAGAGTGTCACTCACTTGTCTACCTGTCAAGCTGTCACCTGTCAAGCTGACAGGTTGTCAAGCCTTGTCACGCCTCACTGACTGACTTGACAGGTGACAACAATGCACCACATGTCAGAGTGTCACTCACTTGTCTACCTGTCAAGCTGTCACCTGTCAAGCTGACAGGTTGTCAAGCCTTGTCACGCCTCACTGACTGACTTGACAGGTGACAACAATGCACCACATGTCAGAGTGTCACTCACTTGTCTACCTGTCAAGCTGTCACCTGTCAAGCTGACAGGTTGTCAAGCCTTGTCACGCCTCACTGACTGACTTGACAGGTGACAACAATGCACCACATGTCAGAGTGTCACTCACTTGTCTACCTGTCAAGCTGTCACCTGTCAAGCTGACAGGTTGTCAAGCCTTGTCACGCCTCACTGACTGACTTGACAGGTGACAACAATGCACCACATGTCAGAGTGTCACTCACTTGTCTACCTGTCAAGCTGTCACCTGTCAAGCTGACAGGTTGTCAAGCCTTGTCACGCCTCACTGACTGACTTGACAGGTGACAACAATGCACCACATGTCAGAGTGTCACTCACTTGTCTACCTGTCAAGCTGTCACCTGTCAAGCTGACAGGTTGTCAAGCCTTGTCACGCCTCACTGACTGACTTGACAGGTGACAACAATGCACCACATGTCAGAGTGTCACTCACTTGTCTACCTGTCAAGCTGTCACCTGTCAAGCTGACAGGTTGTCAAGCCTTGTCACGCCTCACTGACTGACTTGACAGGTGACAACAATGCACCACATGTCAGAGTGTCACTCACTTGTCTACCTGTCAAGCTGTCACCTGTCAAGCTGACAGGTTGTCAAGCCTTGTCACGCCTCACTGACTGACTTGACAGGTGACAACAATGCACCACATGTCAGAGTGTCACTCACTTGTCTACCTGTCAAGCTGTCACCTGTCAAGCTGACAGGTTGTCAAGCCTTGTCACGCCTCACTGACTGACTTGACAGGTGACAACAATGCACCACATGTCAGAGTGTCACTCACTTGTCTACCTGTCAAGCTGTCACCTGTCAAGCTGACAGGTTGTCAAGCCTTGTCACGCCTCACTGACTGACTTGACAGGTGACAACAATGCACCACATGTCAGAGTGTCACTCACTTGTCTACCTGTCAAGCTGTCACCTGTCAAGCTGACAGGTTGTCAAGCCTTGTCACGCCTCACTGACTGACTTGACAGGTGACAACAATGCACCACATGTCAGAGTGTCACTCACTTGTCTACCTGTCAAGCTGTCACCTGTCAAGCTGACAGGTTGTCAAGCCTTGTCACGCCTCACTGACTGACTTGACAGGTGACAACAATGCACCACATGTCAGAGTGTCACTCACTTGTCTACCTGTCAAGCTGTCACCTGTCAAGCTGACAGGTTGTCAAGCCTTGTCACGCCTCACTGACTGACTTGACAGGTGACAACAATGCACCACATGTCAGAGTGTCACTCACTTGTCTACCTGTCAAGCTGTCACCTGTCAAGCTGACAGGTTGTCAAGCCTTGTCACGCCTCACTGACTGACTTGACAGGTGACAACAATGCACCACATGTCAGAGTGTCACTCACTTGTCTACCTGTCAAGCTGTCACCAAGCTGACAGGTTGTCAAGCCTTGTCACGCCCTCACTGACTGACTTGACAGGTGACAACAATGCACCACATGTTCAGAGTGTCACTCACTTGTCTACTGTCAAGCTGTCACCTGTCAAGCTGACAGGTTGTCAAGCCTTGTCACGCCTTACTCACTGACTGACTTGACAGGTGACAACAATGCACCACATGTCAGAGTGTCACTCACTTGTCTACCTGTCAAGCTGTCACCTGTCAAGCTGACAGGTTGTCAAGCCTTGTCACGCCTCACTGACTGACTTGACAGGTGACAACAATGCACCACATGTCAGAGTGTCACTCACTTGTCTACCTGTCAAGCTGTCACCTGTCAAGCTGACAGGTTGTCAAGCCTTGTCACGCCTCACTGACTGACTTGACAGGTGACAACAATGCACCACATGTCAGAGTGTCACTCACTTGTCTACCTGTCAAGCTGTCACCTGTCAAGCTGACAGGTTGTCAAGCCTTGTCACGCCTCACTGACTGACTTGACAGGTGACAAACAATGCACCACATGTCAGAGTGTCACTCACTTGTCTACCTGTCAAGCTGTCACCTGTCAAGCTGACAGGTTGTCAAGCCTTGTCACGCCTCACTGACTGACTTGACAGGTGACAACAATGCACCACATGTCAGAGTGTCACTCACTTGTCTACCTGTCAAGCTGTCACCTGTCAAGCTGACAGGTTGTCAAGCCTTGTCACGCCTCACTGACTGACTTGACAGGTGACAACAATGCACCACATGTCAGAGTGTCACTCACTTGTCTACCTGTCAAGCTGTCACCTGTCAAGCTGACAGGTTGTCAAGCCTTGTCACGCCTCACTGACTGACTTGACAGGTGACAACAATGCACCACATGTCAGAGTGTCACTCACTTGTCTACCTGTCAAGCTGTCACCTGTCAAGCTGACAGGTTGTCAAGCCTTGTCACGCCTCACTGACTGACTTGACAGGTGACAACAATGCACCACATGTCAGAGTGTCACTCACTTGTCTACCTGTCAAGCTGTCACCTGTCAAGCTGACAGGTTGTCAAGCCTTGTCACGCCTCACTGACTGACTTGACAGGTGACAACAATGCACCACATGTCAGAGTGTCACTCACTTGTCTACCTGTCAAGCTGTCACCTGTCAAGCTGACAGGTTGTCAAGCCTTGTCACGCCTCACTGACTGACTTGACAGGTGACAACAATGCACCACATGTCAGAGTGTCACTCACTTGTCTACCTGTCAAGCTGTCACCTGTCAAGCTGACAGGTTGTCAAGCCTTGTCACGCCTCACTGACTGACTTGACAGGTGACAACAATGCACCACATGTCAGAGTGTCACTCACTTGTCTACCTGTCAAGCTGTCACCTGTCAAGCTGACAGGTTGTCAAGCCTTGTCACGCCTCACTGACTGACTTGACAGGTGACAACAATGCACCACATGTCAGAGTGTCACTCACTTGTCTACCTGTCAAGCTGTCACCTGTCAAGCTGACAGGTTGTCAAGCCTTGTCACGCCTCACTGACTGACTTGACAGGTGACAACAATGCACCACATGTCAGAGTGTCACTCACTTGTCTACCTTGTCAAGCTGTCACCTGTCAAGCTGACAGGTTGTCAAGCCTTGTCACGCCTCACTGACTGACTTGACAGTGACAACAATGCACCACATGTCAGAGTGTCACTCACTTGTCTACCTGTCAAGCTGTCACCTGTCAAGCTGACAGGTTGTCAAGCCTTGTCACGCCTCACTGACTGACTTGACAGGTGACAACAATGCACCACATGTCAGAGTGTCACTCACTTGTCTACCTGTCAAGCTGTCACCTGTCAAGCTGACAGGTTGTCAAGCCTTGTCACGCCTCACTGACTGACTTGACAGGTGACAACAATGCACCACATGTCAGAGTGTCACTCACTTGTCTACCTGTCAAGCTGTCACCTGTCAAGCTGACAGGTTGTCAAGCCTTGTCACGCCTCACTGACTGACTTGACAGGTGACAACAATGCACCACATGTCAGAGTGTCACTCACTTGTCTACCTGTCAAGCTGTCACCTGTCAAGCTGACAGGTTGTCAAGCCTTGTCACGCCTCACTGACTGACTTGACAGTGACAACAATGCACCACATGTCAGAGTGTCACTCACTTGTCTACCTGTCAAGCTGTCACCTGTCAAGCTGACAGGTTGTCAAGCCTTGTCACGCCTCACTGACTGACTTGACAGGTGACAACAATGCACCACATGTCAGAGTGTCACTCACTTGTCTACCTGTCAAGCTGTCACCTGTCAAGCTGACAGGTTGTCAAGCCTTGTCACGCCTCACTGACTGACTTGACAGGTGACAACAATGCACCACATGTCAGAGTGTCACTCACTTGTCTACCTGTCAAGCTGTCACCTGTCAAGCTGACAGGTTGTCAAGCCTTGTCACGCCTCACTGACTGACTTGACAGGTGACAACAATGCACCACATGTCAGAGTGTCACTCACTTGTCTACCTGTCAAGCTGTCACCTGTCAAGCTGACAGGTTGTCAAGCCTTGTCACGCCTCACTGACTGACTTGACAGGTGACAACAATGCACCACATGTCAGAGTGTCACTCACTTGTCTACCTGTCAAGCTGTCACCTGTCAAGCTGACAGGTTGTCAAGCCTTGTCACGCCTCACTGACTGACTTGACAGGTGACAACAATGCACCACATGTCAGAGTGTCACTCACTTGTCTACCTGTCAAGCTGTCACCTGTCAAGCTGACAGGTTGTCAAGCCTTGTCACGCCTCACTGACTGACTTGACAGGTGACAACAATGCACCACATGTCAGAGTGTCACTCACTTGTCTACCTGTCAAGCTGTCACCTGTCAAGCTGACAGGTTGTCAAGCCTTGTCACGCCTTACTCACTGACTGACTTGACAGGTGACAACAATGCACCACATGTCAGAGTGTCACTCACTTGTCTACCTGTCAAGCTGTCACCTGTCAAGCTGACAGGTTGTCAAGCCTTGTCACGCCTCACTGACTGACTTGACAGGTGACAACAATGCACCACATGTCAGAGTGTCACTCACTTGTCTACCTGTCAAGCTGTCACCTGTCAAGCTGACAGGTTGTCAAGCCTTGTCACGCCTCACTGACTGACTTGACAGGTGACAACAATGCACCACATGTCAGAGTGTCACTCACTTGTCTACCTGTCAAGCTGTCACCTGTCAAGCTGACAGGTTGTCAAGCCTTGTCACGCCTCACTGACTGACTTGACAGTTGACAACAATGCACCACATGTCAGAGTGTCACTCACTTGTCTACCTGTCAAGCTGTCACCTGTCAAGCTGACAGGTTGTCAAGCCTTGTCACGCCTCACTGACTGACTTGACAGGTGACAACAATGCACCACATGTCAGAGTGTCACTCACTTGTCTACCTGTCAAGCTGTCACCTGTCAAGCTGACAGGTTGTCAAGCCTTGTCACGCCTCACTGACTGACTTGACAGGTGACAACAATGCACCACATGTCAGAGTGTCACTCACTTGTCTACCTGTCAAGCTGTCACCTGTCAAGCTGACAGGTTGTCAAGCCTTGTCACGCCTCACTGACTGACTTGACAGTGACAACAATGCACCACATGTCAGAGTGTCACTCACTTGTCTACCTGTCAAGCTGTCACCTGTCAAGCTGACAGGTTGTCAAGCCTTGTCACGCCTCACTGACTGACTTGACAGGTGACAACAATGCACCACATGTCAGAGTGTCACTCACTTGTCTACCTGTCAAGCTGTCACCTGTCAAGCTGACAGGTTGTCAAGCCTTGTCACGCCTCACTGACTGACTTGACAGGTGACAACAATGCACCACATGTCAGAGTGTCACTCACTTGTCTACCTGTCAAGCTGTCACCTGTCAAGCTGACAGGTTGTCAAGCCTTGTTCCGCTCACTGACTGACTTGACAGGTGACAACAATGCACCACATGTCAGTGTCACTCACTTGTCTACCTGTCAAGCTGTCACCTGTCAAGCTGACAGGTTGTCAAGCCTTGTCACGCCTCACTGACTGACTTGACAGGTGACAACAATGCACCACATGTCAGAGTGTCACTCACTTGTCTACCTGTCAAGCTGTCACCTGTCAAGCTGACAGGTTGTCAAGCCTTGTCACGCCTCACTGACTGACTTGACAGGTGACAACAATGCACCACATGTCAGAGTGTCACTCACTTGTCTACCTGTCAAGCTGTCACCTGTCAAGCTGACAGGTTGTCAAGCCTTGTCACGCCTCACTGACTGACTTGACAGGTGACAACAATGCACCACATGTCAGAGTCACTCACTTGTCTACCTGTCAAGCTGTCACCTGTCAAGCTGACAGGTTGTCAAGCCTTGTCACGCCTTACTCACTGACTGACTTGACAGGTGACAACAATGCACCACATGTCAGAGTGTCACTCACTTGTCTACCTGTCAAGCTGTCACCTGTCAAGCTGACAGGTTGTCAAGCCTTGTCACGCCTCACTGACTGACTTGACAGGTGACAACAATGCACCACATGTCAGAGTGTCACTCACTTGTCTACCTGTCAAGCTGTCACCTGTCAAGCTGACAGGTTGTCAAGCCTTGTCACGCCTCACTGACTGACTTGACAGGTGACAACAATGCACCACATGTCAGAGTGTCACTCACTTGTCTACCTGTCAAGCTGTCACCTGTCAAGCTGACAGGTTGTCAAGCCTTGTCACGCCTCACTGACTGACTTGACAGTGACAACAATGCACCACATGTCAGAGTGTCACTCACTTGTCTACCTGTCAAGCTGTCACCTGTCAAGCTGACAGGTTGTCAAGCCTTGTCACGCCTCACTGACTGACTTGACAGGTGACAACAATGCACCACATGTCAGAGTGTCACTCACTTGTCTACCTGTCAAGCTGTCACCTGTCAAGCTGACAGGTTGTCAAGCCTTGTCACGCCTCACTGACTGACTTGACAGGTGACAACAATGCACCACATGTCAGAGTGTCACTCACTTGTCTACCTGTCAAGCTGTCACCTGTCAAGCTGACAGGTTGTCAAGCCTTGTCACGCCTCACTGACTGACTTGACAGGTGACAACAATGCACCACATGTCAGAGTGTCACTCACTTGTCTACCTGTCAAGCTGTCACCTGTCAAGCTGACAGGTTGTCAAGCCTTGTCACGCCCACTGACTGACTTGACAGGTGACAACAATGCACCACATGTCAGAGTGTCACTCACTTGTCTACCTGTCAAGCTGTCACCTGTCAAGCTGACAGGTTGTCAAGCCTTGTCACGCCTCACTGACTGACTTGACAGGTGACAACAATGCACCACATGTCAGAGTGTCACTCACTTGTCTACCTGTCAAGCTGTCACCTGTCAAGCTGACAGGTTGTCAAGCCTTGTCACGCCTCACTGACTGACTTGACAGGTGACAACAATGCACCACATGTCAGAGTGTCACTCACTTGTCTACCTGTCAAGCTGTCACCTGTCAAGCTGACAGGTTGTCAAGCCTTGTCACGCCTCACTGACTGACTTGACAGGTGACAACAATGCACCACATGTCAGAGTGTCACTCACTTGTCTACCTGTCAAGCTGTCACCTGTCAAGCTGACAGGTTGTCAAGCCTTGTCACGCCTCACTGACTGACTTGACAGGTGACAACAATGCACCACATGTCAGAGTGTCACTCACTTGTCTACCTGTCAAGCTGTCACCTGTCAAGCTGACAGGTTGTCAAGCCTTGTCACGCCTCACTGACTGACTTGAC
This sequence comes from Taenia multiceps, assembly GCA_001923025.3. NCBI lineage: Eukaryota > Metazoa > Platyhelminthes > Cestoda > Cyclophyllidea > Taeniidae > Taenia > Taenia multiceps. The sequence goes on along the minus strand of MRSW03000102.1, from coordinate 2,843 downwards.
AGGTGACAACAATGCACCACATGTCAGAGTGTCACTCACTTGTCTACCTGTCAAGCTGTCACCTGTCAAGCTGACAGGTTGTCAAGCCTTGTCGCGCCTCACTGACTGACTTGACAGGTGACAACAATGCACCACATGTCAGAGTGTCACTCACTTGTCTACCTGTCAAGCTGTCACCTGTCAAGCTGACAGGTTGTCAAGCCTTGTCACGCCTCACTGACTGACTTGACAGGTGACAACAATGCACCACATGTCAGAGTGTCACTCACTTGTCTACCTGTCAAGCTGTCACCTGTCAGAGTGTCACTCACTTGTCTACCTGTCAAGCTGTCACCTGTCAAGCTGACAGGTTGTCAAGCCTTGTCACGCCTCACTGACTGACTTGACAGGTGACAACAATGCACCACATGTCAGAGTGTCACTCACTTGTCTACCTGTCAAGCTGTCACCTGTCAAGCTGACAGGTTGTCAAGCCTTGTCACGCCTCACTGACTGACTTGACAGGTGACAACAATGCACCACATGTCAGAGTGTCACTCACTTGTCTACCTGTCAAGCTGTCACCTGTCAAGCTGACAGGTTGTCAAGCCTTGTCACGCCTCACTGACTGACTTGACAGGTGACAACAATGCACCACATGTCAGAGTGTCACTCACTTGTCTACCTGTCAAGCTGTCACCTGTCAAGCTGACAGGTTGTCAAGCCTTGTCACGCCTCACTGACTGACTTGACAGGTGACAACAATGCACCACATGTCAGAGTGTCACTCACTTGTCTACCTGTCAAGCTGTCACCTGTCAAGCTGACAGGTTGTCAAGCCTTGTCACGCCTCACTGACTGACTTGACAGGTGACAACAATGCACCACATGTCAGAGTGTCACTCACTTGTCTACCTGTCAAGCTGTCACCTGTCAAGCTGACAGGTTGTCAAGCCTTGTCACGCCTCACTGACTGACTTGACAGGTGACAACAATGCACCACATGTCAGAGTGTCACTCACTTGTCTACCTGTCAAGCTGTCACCTGTCAAGCTGACAGGTTGTCAAGCCTTGTCACGCCTCACTGACTGACTTGACAGGTGACAACAATGCACCACATGTCAGAGTGTCACTCACTTGTCTACCTGTCAAGCTGTCACCTGTCAAGCTGACAGGTTGTCAAGCCTTGTCACGCCTCACTGACTGACTTGACAGGTGACAACAATGCACCACATGTCAGAGTGTCACTCACTTGTCTACCTGTCAAGCTGTCACCTGTCAAGCTGACAGGTTGTCAAGCCTTGTCACGCCTCACTGACTGACTTGACAGGTGACAACAATGCACCACATGTCAGAGTGTCACTCACTTGTCTACCTGTCAAGCTGTCACCTGTCAAGCTGACAGGTTGTCAAGCCTTGTCACGCCTCACTAACTGACTGACAGTGACAAACAATGCACCACATGTCAGAGTGTCACTCACTTGTCTACCTGTCAAGCTGTCACCTGTCAAGCTGACAGGTTGTCAAGCCTTGTCACGCCTCACTGACTGACTTGACAGGTGACAACAATGCACCACATGTCAGAGTGTCACTCACTTGTCTACCTGTCAAGCTGTCACCTGTCAAGCTGACAGGTTGTCAAGCCTTGTCACGCCTCACTGACTGACTTGACAGGTGACAACAATGCACCACATGTCAGAGTGTCACTCACTTGTCTACCTGTCAAGCTGTCACCTGTCAAGCTGACAGGTTGTCAAGCCTTGTCACGCCTCACTGACTGACTTGACAGGTGACAACAATGCACAATGCACACATGTCAGAGTGTCACTCACTTGTCTACCTGTCAAGCTGTCACCTGTCAAGCTGACAGGTTGTCAAGCCTTGTCACGCCTCACTGACTGACTTGACAGTGACAACAATGCACCACATGTCAGAGTGTCACTCACTTGTCTACCTGTCAAGCTGTCACCTGTCAAGCTGACAGGTTGTCAAGCCTTGTCACGCCTCACTGACTGACTTGACAGGTGACAACAATGCACCACATGTCAGAGTGTCACTCACTTGTCTACCTGTCAAGCTGTCACCTGTTCAAGCTGACAGGTTGTCAAGCCTTGTCACGCCTCACTGACTGACTTGACAGGTGACAACAATGCACCACATGTCAGAGTGTCACTCACTTGTCTACCTGTCAAGCTGTCACCTGTCAAGCTGACAGGTTGTCAAGCCTTGTCACGCCTCACTGACTGACTTGACAGGTGACAACAATGCACCACATGTCAGTGTCACTCACTTGTCTACCTGTCAAGCTGTCACCTGTCAAGCTGACAGGTTGTCAAGCCTTGTCACGCCTCACTGACTGACTTGACAGGTGACAACAATGCACCACATGTCAGAGTGTCACTCACTTGTCTACCTGTCAAGCTGTCACCTGTCAAGCTGACAGGTTGTCAAGCCTTGTCACGCCTCACTGACTGACTTGACAGGTGACAACAATGCACACATGTCAGGTGTCACTCACTTGTCTACCTGTCAAGCTGTCACCTGTCAAGCTGACAGGTTGTCAAGCCTTGTCACGCCTCACTGACTGACTTGACAGGTGACAACAATGCACCACATGTCAGAGTGTCACTCACTTGTCTACCTGTCAAGCTGTCACCTGTCAAGCTGACAGTTGTCAAGCCTTGTCACGCCTCACTGACTGACTTGACAGGTGACAACAATGCACCACATGTCAGAGTGTCACTCACTTGTCTACCTGTCAAGCTGTCACCTGTCAAGCTGACAGGTTGTCAAGCCTTGTCACGCCTCACTGACTGACTTGACAGTGACAACAATGCACCACATGTCAGAGTGTCTCTCACTTG
>MRSW03000101.1:0-35915 GCA_001923025.3 Taenia multiceps | reverse complement strand
GGACAACAATGCACCACATGTCAGAGTGTCACTCACTTGTCTACTGTCAAGCTGTACCTGTCAAGCTGACAGGTTGTCAAGCCTTGTCACGCCTCACTGACTGACTTGACAGGTGACAACAATGCACCACATGTCAGAGTGTCACTCACTTGTCTACCTGTCAAGCTGTCACCTGTCAAGCTGACAGGTGTCAAGCCTTGTCACGCCTCAATGACTGACTGACAGGTGAAACAATGCACCACATGTCAGAGTGTCACTCACTTGTCTACTGTCAAGCTGTCACTGTCAAGCTGACAGGTTGTCAAGCCTTGTCACGCATCACTGACTGACTTGACAGGTGACAACAATGCACCACATGTCAGAGTGTCACTCACTTGTCTACCTGTCAAGCTGTCACCTGTCAAGCTGACAGGTTGTCAAGCCTTGTCACGCCTCACTGACTGACTTGACAGGTGACAACAATGCACCACATGTCAGAGTGTCACTCACTTGTCTACCTGTCAAGCTGTCACTGTCAAGCTGACAGGTTGTCAAGCCTTGTCACGCCTCACTGACTGACTTGACAGGTGACAACAATGCACCACATGTCAGAGTGTCACTCACTTGTCTACCTGTCAAGCTGTCACCTGTCAAGCTGACAGGTTGTCAAGCCTTGTCACGCCTCACTCACTGATGACTTGACAGGTGACAACAATGCACCACATGTCAGAGTGTCACTCACTTGTCTACCTGTCAAGCTGTCACCTGTCAAGCTGACAGGTTGTCAAGCCTTGTCACGCCTCACTGACTGACTTGACAGGTGACAACAATGCACCACATGTCAGAGTGTCACTCACTTGTCTACCTGTCAAGCTGTCACTGTCAAGCTGACAGGTTGTCAAGCCTTGTCACGCCTCACTGACTGACTTGACAGGTGACAACAATGCACCACATGTCAGAGTGTCACTCACTTGTCTACCTGTCAAGCTGTCACCTGTCAAGCTGACAGGTTGTCAAGCCTTGTCACGCCTCACTGACTGACTTGACAGGTGACAACAATGCACCACATGTCAGAGTGTCACTCACTTGTCTACCTGTCAAGCTGTCACCTGTCAAGCTGACAGGTTGTCAAGCCTTGTCACGCCTCACTGACTGACTTGACAGGTGACAACAATGCACCACATGTCAGAGTGTCACTCACTTGTCTACCTGTCAAGCTGTCACCTGTCAAGCTGACAGGTTGTCAAGCCTTGTCACGCCTCACTGACTGACTTGACAGGTGACAACAATGCACCACATGTCAGAGTGTCACTCACTTGTCTACCTGTCAAGCTGTCACCTGTCAAGCTGACAGGTTGTCAAGCCTTGTCACGCCTCACTGACTGACTTGACAGGTGACACAATGCACCACATGTCAGAGTGTCACTCACTTGTCTACCTGTCAAGCTGTCACCTGTCAAGCTGACAGGTTGTCAAGCCTTGTCAGCCTCACTGACTGACTTGACAGGTGACAACAATGCACCACATGTCAGAGTGTCACTCACTTGTCTACCTGTCAAGCTGTCACTGTCAAGCTGACAGGTTGTCAAGCCTTGTCACGCCTCACTGACTGACTTGACAGGTGACAACAATGCACCACATGTCAGAGTGTCACTCACTTGTCTACCTGTCAAGCTGTCACCTGTCAAGCTGACAGGTTGTCAAGCCTTGTCACGCCTCACTGACTGACTTGACAGGTGACAACAATGCACCACATGTCAGAGTGTCACTCACTTGTCTACCTGTCAAGCTGTCACTGTCAAGCTGACAGGTTGTCAAGCTTGTCACGCCTCACTGACTGACTTGACAGGTGACAACAATGCACCACATGTCAGAGTGTCACTCACTTGTCTACTGTCAAGCTGTCACCTGTCAAGCTGACAGGTTGTCAAGCCTTGTCACGCCTCACTGACTGACTTGACAGGTGACAACAATGCACCACATGTCAGAGTGTCACTCACTTGTCTCTGTCAAGCTGTCACCTGTCAAGCTGACAGGTTGTCAAGCCTTGTCACGCCTCACTGACTGACTTGACAGGTGACAACAATGCACCACATGTCAGAGTGTCACTCACTTGTCTACCTGTCAAGCTGTCACCTGTCAAGCTGACAGGTTGTCAAGCCTTGTCACGCCTCACTGACTGACTTGACAGGTGAAACAATGCACCACATGTCAGAGTGTCACTCACTTGTCTACCTGTCAAGCTGTCACCTGTCAAGCTGACAGGTTGTCAAGCTTGTCACGCCTCACTGACTGACTTGACAGGTGACAACAATGCACCACATGTCAGAGTGTCACTCACTTGTCTACCTGTCAAGCTGTCACTGTCAAGCTGACAGGTTGTCAAGCCTTGTCACGCTCACTGACTGACTTGACAGGTGACAACAATGCACCACATGTCAGAGTGTCACTCACTTGTCTACCTGTCAAGCTGTCACCTGTCAAGCTGACAGGTTGTCAAGCCTTGTCACGCCTCACTGACTGACTTGACAGGTGACAACAATGCACCACATGTCAGAGTGTCACTCACTTGTCTACCTGTCAAGCTGTCACCTGTCAAGCTGACAGGTTGTCAAGCTTGTCACGCCTCACTGACTGACTTGACAGGTGACAACAATGCACCACATGTCAGAGTGTCACTCACTTGTCTACCTGTCAAGCTGTCACCTTCAAGCTGACAGGTTGTCAAGCCTTGTCACGCCTCACTGACTGACTTGACAGGTGACAACAATGCACCACATGTCAGAGTGTCACTCACTTGTCTACCTGTCAAGCTGTCACCTGTCAAGCTGACAGGTTGTCAAGCCTTGTCACGCTACTCACTGACTGACTTGACAGGTGACAACAATGCACCACATGTCAGAGTGTCACTCACTTGTCTACTGTCAAGCTGTCACCTGTCAAGCTGACAGGTTGTCAAGCCTTGTCACGCCTCACTGACTGACTTGACAGGTGACAACAATGCACCACATGTCAGAGTGTCACTCACTTGTCTACCTGTCAAGCTGTCACCTGTCAAGCTGACAGGTTGTCAAGCCTTGTCACGCCCTCACTGACTGACTTGACAGGTGACAACAATGCACCACATGTCAGAGTGTCACTCACTTGTCTACCTGTCAAGCTGTCACCTGTCAAGCTGACAGGTTGTCAAGCCTTGTCACGCTCACTGACTGACTTGACAGGTGACAACAATGCACCACATGTCAGAGTGTCACTCACTTGTCTACCTGTCAAGCTGTCACCTGTCAAGCTGACAGGTTGTCAAGCCTTGTCACGCCTCACTGACTGACTTGACAGGTGACAACAATGCACCACATGTCAGAGTGTCACTCACTTGTCTACCTGTCAAGCTGTCACCTGTCAAGCTGACAGGTTGTCAAGCCTTGTCACGCCTATCTGACTGACTTGACAGGTGACAACAATGCACCACATGTCAGAGTGTCACTCACTTGTCTACCTGTCAAGCTGTCACCTGTCAAGCTGACAGGTTGTCAAGCCTTGTCACGCCTCACTGACTGACTTGACAGGTGACAACAATGCACCACATGTCAGAGTGTCACTCACTTGTCTACCTGTCAAGCTGTCACCTGTCAAGCTGACAGGTTGTCAAGCCTTGTCACGCCTCACTGACTGACTGTTGAAACAGACCAATCACTGTCAGAGTGTCACTCACTTGTCTCTGTCAAGCTGTCACCTCAAGCTAACTGTCCTTGTCACCTCACTATGACTTGACAGGTGACAACAATGCACCACATGTCAGAGTGTCACTCACTTGTCTACCTGTCAAGCTGTCACCTGTCAAGCTGACAGGTTGTCAAGCCTTGTCACGCCTCATGACTGACTTGACAGGTGACAACAATGCACCACATGTCAGAGTGTCACTCACTTGTCTACCTGTCAAGCTGTCACCTGTCAAGCTGACAGGTTGTCAAGCCTTGTCACGCCTCACTGACTGACTTGACAGGTGACAACAATGCACCACATGTCAGAGTGTCACTCACTTGTCTACCTGTCAAGCTGTCACCTGTCAAGCTGACAGGTTGTCAAGCCTTGTCACGCCTCACTGACTGACTTGACAGGTGACAACAATGCACCACATGTCAGAGTGTCACTCACTTGTCTACCTGTCAAGCTGTCACCTGTCAAGCTGACAGGTTGTCAAGCCTTGTCACGCCTCACTGACTGACTTGACAGGTGACAACAATGCACCACATGTCAGAGTGTCACTCACTTGTCTACCTGTCAAGCTGTCACCTGTCAAGCTGACAGGTTGTCAAGCCTTGTCACGCCTCACTGACTGACTTGACAGGTGACAACAATGCACCACATGTCAGAGTGTCACTCACTTGTCTACCTGTCAAGCTGTCACCTGTCAAGCTGACAGGTTGTCAAGCCTTGTCACGCCTCACTGATGACTTGACAGGTGACAACAATGCACCACATGTCAGAGTGTCACTCACTTGTCTACCTGTCAAGCTGTCACCTGTCAAGCTGACAGGTTGTCAAGCCTTGTCACGCCTCACTGACTGACTTGACAGGTGACAACAATGCACCACATGTCAGAGTGTCACTCACTTGTCTACCTGTCAAGCTGTCACCTGTCAAGCTGACAGGTTGTCAAGCCTTGTCACGCCTCACTGACTGACTTGACAGGTGACAACAATGCACCACATGTCAGAGTGTCACTCACTTGTCTACCTGTCAAGCTGTCACCTGTCAAGCTGACAGGTTGTCAAGCCTTGTCACGCCTCACTGACTGACTTGACAGGTGACAACAATGCACCACATGTCAGAGTGTCACTCACTTGTCTACCTGTCAAGCTGTCACCTGTCAAGCTGACAGGTTGTCAAGCCTTGTCACGCCTCACTGACTGACTTGACAGGTGACAACAATGCACCACATGTCAGAGTGTCACTCACTTGTCTACCTGTCAAGCTGTCACCTGTCAAGCTGACAGGTTGTCAAGCCTTGTCACGCCTCACTGACTGACTTGACAGGTGACAACAATGCACCACATGTCAGAGTGTCACTCACTTGTCTACCTGTCAAGCTGTCACCTGTCAAGCTGACAGGTTGTCAAGCCTTGTCACGCCTCACTGACTGACTTGACAGGTGACAACAATGCACCACATGTCAGAGTGTCACTCACTTGTCTACCTGTCAAGCTGTCACCTGTCAAGCTGACAGGTTGTCAAGCCTTGTCACGCCTCACTGACTGACTTGACAGGTGACAACAATGCACCACATGTCAGAGTGTCACTCACTTGTCTACCTGTCAAGCTGTCACCTGTCAAGCTGACAGGTTGTCAAGCCTTGTCACGCCTCACTGACTGACTTGACAGGTGACAACAATGCACCACATGTCAGAGTGTCACTCACTTGTCTACCTGTCAAGCTGTCACCTGTCAAGCTGACAGGTTGTCAAGCCTTGTCACGCCTCACTGACTGACTTGACAGGTGACAACAATGCACCACATGTCAGAGTGTCACTCACTTGTCTACCTGTCAAGCTGTCACCTGTCAAGCTGACAGGTTGTCAAGCCTTGTCACGCCTCACTGACTGACTTGACAGGTGACAACAATGCACCACATGTCAGAGTGTCACTCACTTGTCTACCTGTCAAGCTGTCACCTGTCAAGCTGACAGGTTGTCAAGCCTTGTCACGCCTCACTGACTGACTTGACAGGTGACAACAATGCACCACATGTCAGAGTGTCACTCACTTGTCTACCTGTCAAGCTGTCACCTGTCAAGCTGACAGGTTGTCAAGCCTTGTCACGCCTCACTGACTGACTTGACAGGTGACAACAATGCACCACATGTCAGAGTGTCACTCACTTGTCTACCTGTCAAGCTGTCACCTGTCAAGCTGACAGGTTGTCAAGCCTTGTCACGCCTCACTGACTGACTTGACAGGTGACAACAATGCACCACATGTCAGAGTGTCACTCACTTGTCTACCTGTCAAGCTGTCACCTGTCAAGCTGACAGGTTGTCAAGCCTTGTCACGCCTCACTGACTGACTTGACAGGTGACAACAATGCACCACATGTCAGAGTGTCACTCACTTGTCTACCTGTCAAGCTGTCACCTGTCAAGCTGACAGGTTGTCAAGCCTTGTCACGCCTCACTGACTGACTTGACAGGTGACAACAATGCACCACATGTCAGAGTGTCACTCACTTGTCTACCTGTCAAGCTGTCACCTGTCAAGCTGACAGGTTGTCAAGCCTTGTCACCCTCACTGACTGACTTGACAGGTGACAACAATGCACCACATGTCAGAGTGTCACTCACTTGTCTACCTGTCAAGCTGTCACCTGTCAAGCTGACAGGTTGTCAAGCCTTGTCACGCCTCACTGACTGACTTGACAGGTGACAACAATGCACCACATGTCAGAGTGTCACTCACTTGTCTACCTGTCAAGCTGTCACCTGTCAAGCTGACAGGTTGTCAAGCCTTGTCACGCCTCACTGACTGACTTGACAGGTGACAACAATGCACCACATGTCAGAGTGTCACTCACTTGTCTACCTGTCAAGCTGTCACCTGTCAAGCTGACAGGTTGTCAAGCCTTGTCACGCCTCACTGACTGACTTGACAGGTGACAACAATGCACCACATGTCAGAGTGTCACTCACTTGTCTACCTGTCAAGCTGTCACCTGTCAAGCTGACAGGTTGTCAAGCCTTGTCACGCTCACTGACTGACTTGACAGGTGACAACAATGCACCACATGTCAGAGTGTCACTCACTTGTCTACCTGTCAAGCTGTCACCTGTCAAGCTGACAGGTTGTCAAGCCTTGTCACGCCTCACTGACTGACTTGACAGGTGACAACAATGCACCACATGTCAGAGTGTCACTCACTTGTCTACCTGTCAAGCTGTCACCTGTCAAGCTGACAGGTTGTCAAGCCTTGTCACGCCTCACTGACTGACTTGACAGGTGACAACAATGCACCACATGTCAGAGTGTCACTCACTTGTCTACCTGTCAAGCTGTCACCTGTCAAGCTGACAGGTTGTCAACCTTGTCACGCCTCACTGACTGACTTGACAGGTGACAACAATGCACCACATGTCAGAGTGTCACTCACTTGTCTACCTGTCAAGCTGTCACCTGTCAAGCTGACAGGTTGTCAAGCCTTGTCACGCCTCACTGACTGACTTGACAGGTGACAACAATGCACCACATGTCAGAGTGTCACTCACTTGTCTACCTGTCAAGCTGTCACCTGTCAAGCTGACAGGTTGTCAAGCCTTGTCACGCCTCACTGACTGACTTGACAGGTGACAACAATGCACCACATGTCAGAGTGTCACTCACTTGTCTACCTGTCAAGCTGTCACCTGTCAAGCTGACAGGTTGTCAAGCCTTGTCACGCCTCACTGACTGACTTGACAGGTGACAACAATGCACCACATGTCAGAGTGTCACTCACTTGTCTACCTGTCAAGCTGTCACCTGTCAAGCTGACAGGTTGTCAAGCCTTGTCACGCCTCACTGACTGACTTGACAGGTGACAACAATGCACCACATGTCAGAGTGTCACTCACTTGTCTACCTGTCAAGCTGTCACCTGTCAAGCTGACAGGTTGTCAAGCCTTGTCACGCCTCACTGACTGACTTGACAGGTGACAACAATGCACCACATGTCAGAGTGTCACTCACTTGTCTACCTGTCAAGCTGTCACCTGTCAAGCTGACAGGTTGTCAAGCCTTGTCACGCCTCACTGACTGATGACAGTGACAACAATGCACCACATGTCAGAGTGTCACTCATGTCTACCTGTCAAGCTGTCACCTGTCAAGCTGACAGGTTGTCAAGCCTTGTCACGCCTCACTGACTGACTTGACAGGTGACAACAATGCACCACATGTCAGAGTGTCACTCACTTGTCTACCTGTCAAGCTGTCACCTGTCAAGCTGACAGGTTGTCAAGCCTTGTCACGCCTCACTGACTGACTTGACAGGTGACAACAATGCACCACATGTCAGAGTGTCACTCACTTGTCTACCTGTCAAGCTGTCACCTGTCAAGCTGACAGGTTGTCAAGCCTTGTCACGCCTCACTGACTGACTTGACAGGTGACAACAATGCACCACATGTCAGAGTGTCACTCACTTGTCTACCTGTCAAGCTGTCACCTGTCAAGCTGACAGGTTGTCAAGCCTTGTCACGCCTCACTGACTGACTTGACAGGTGACAACAATGCACCACATGTCAGAGTGTCACTCACTTGTCTACCTGTCAAGCTGTCACCTGTCAAGCTGACAGGTTGTCAAGCCTTGTCACGCCTCACTGACTGACTTGACAGGTGACAACAATGCACCACATGTCAGAGTGTCACTCACTTGTCTACCTGTCAAGCTGTCACCTGTCAAGCTGACACCTGTCAGCTGACAGGTGTCAAGCCTTGTCACGCCTCACTGATGACTTGACAGGTGACAACAATGCACCACATGTCAGAGTGTCACCTTGTCTACCTGTCAAGCTGTCACCTGTCAAGCTGACAGGTTGTCAAGCCTTGTCACGCCTCACTGACTGACTTGACAGGTGACAACAATGCACCACATGTCAGAGTGTCACTCACTTGTCTACCTGTCAAGCTGTCACTGTCAAGCGACAGGTTGTCAAGCCTTGTCACGCCTCACTGACTGACTTGACAGGTGACAACAATGCACCACATGTCAGAGTGTCACTCACTTGTCTACCTGTCAAGCTGTCACCTGTCAAGCTGACAGGTTGTCAAGCCTTGTCACGCCTCACTGACTGACTTGACAGGTGACAACAATGCACCACATGTCAGAGTGTCACTCACTTGTCTACCTGTCAAGCTGTCACCTGTCAAGCTGACAGGTTGTCAAGCCTTGTCACGCCTCACTGACTGACTTGACAGGTGACAACAATGCACCACATGTCAGAGTGTCACTCACTGTCTACCTGTCAAGCTGTCACCTGTCAAGCTGACAGGTTGTCAAGCCTTGTCACGCCTCACTGACTGACTTGACAGGTGACAACAATGCACCACATGTCAGAGTGTCACTCACTTGTCTACCTGTCAAGCTGTCACCTGTCAAGCTGACAGGTTGTCAAGCCTTGTCACGCCTCACTGACTGACTTGACAGGTGACAACAATGCACCACATGTCAGAGTGTCACTCACTTGTCTACCTGTCAAGCTGTCACCTGTCAAGCTGACAGGTTGTCAAGCCTTGTCACGCCTCACTGACTGACTTGACAGGTGACAACAATGCACCACATGTCAGAGTGTCACTCACTTGTCTACCTGTCAAGCTGTCACCTGTCAAGCTGACAGGTTGTCAAGCCTTGTCACGCCTCACTGACTGACTTGACAGGTGACAACAATGCACCACATGTCAGAGTGTCACTCACTTGTCTACCTGTCAAGCTGTCACCTGTCAAGCTGACAGGTTGTCAAGCCTTGTCACGCCTCACTGACTGACTTGACAGGTGACAACAATGCACCACATGTCAGAGTGTCACTCACTTGTCTACCTGTCAAGCTGTCACCTGTCAAGCTGACAGGTTGTCAAGCCTTGTCACGCCTCACTGACTGACTTGACAGGTGACAACAATGCACCACATGTCAGAGTGTCACTCACTTGTCTACCTGTCAAGCTGTCACCTGTCAAGCTGACAGGTTGTCAAGCCTTGTCACGCCTCACTGACTGACTTGACAGGTGACAACAATGCACCACATGTCAGAGTGTCACTCACTTGTCTACCTGTCAAGCTGTCACCTGTCAAGCTGACAGGTTGTCAAGCCTTGTCACGCCTCACTGACTGACTTGACAGGTGACAACAATGCACCACATGTCAGAGTGTCACTCACTTGTCTACCTGTCAAGCTGTCACCTGTCAAGCTGACAGGTTGTCAAGCCTTGTCACGCCTCACTGACTGACTTGACAGGTGACAACAATGCACCACATGTCAGAGTGTCACTCACTTGTCTACCTGTCAAGCTGTCACCTGTCAAGCTGACAGGTTGTCAAGCCTTGTCACGCCTCACTGACTGACTTGACAGGTGACAACAATGCACCACATGTCAGAGTGTCACTCACTTGTCTACCTGTCAAGCTGTCACCTGTCAAGCTGACAGGTTGTCAAGCCTTGTCACGCCTCACTGACTGACTTGACAGGTGACAACAATGCACCACATGTCAGAGTGTCACTCACTTGTCTACCTGTCAAGCTGTCACCTGTCAAGCTGACAGGTTGTCAAGCCTTGTCACGCCTCACTGACTGACTTGACAGGTGACAACAATGCACCACATGTCAGAGTGTCACTCACTTGTCTACCTGTCAAGCTGTCACCTGTCAAGCTGACAGGTTGTCAAGCCTTGTCACGCCTCACTGACTGACTTGACAGGTGACAACAATGCACCACATGTCAGAGTGTCACTCACTTGTCTACCTGTCAAGCTGTCACCTGTCAAGCTGACAGGTTGTCAAGCCTTGTCACGCCTCACTGACTGACTTGACAGGTGACAACAATGCACCACATGTCAGAGTGTCACTCACTTGTCTACCTGTCAAGCTGTCACCTGTCAAGCTGACAGGTTGTCAAGCCTTGTCACGCCTCACTGACTGACTTGACAGGTGACAACAATGCACCACATGTCAGAGTGTCACTCACTTGTCTACCTGTCAAGCTGTCACCTGTCAAGCTGACAGGTTGTCAAGCCTTGTCACGCCTCACTGACTGACTTGACAGGTGACAACAATGCACCACATGTCAGAGTGTCACTCACTTGTCTACCTGTCAAGCTGTCACCTGTCAAGCTGACAGGTTGTCAAGCCTTGTCACGCCTCACTGACTGACTTGACAGGTGACAACAATGCACCACATGTCAGAGTGTCACTCACTTGTCTACCTGTCAAGCTGTCACCTGTCAAGCTGACAGGTTGTCAAGCCTTGTCACGCCTCACTGACTGACTTGACAGGTGACAACAATGCACCACATGTCAGAGTGTCACTCACTTGTCTACCTGTCAAGCTGTCACCTGTCAAGCTGACAGGTTGTCAAGCCTTGTCACGCCTCACTGACTGACTTGACAGGTGACAACAATGCACCACATGTCAGAGTGTCACTCACTTGTCTACCTGTCAAGCTGTCACCTGTCAAGCTGACAGGTTGTCAAGCCTTGTCACGCCTCACTGACTGACTTGACAGGTGACAACAATGCACCACATGTCAGAGTGTCACTCACTTGTCTACCTGTCAAGCTGTCACCTGTCAAGCTGACAGGTTGTCAAGCCTTGTCACGCCTCACTGACTGACTTGACAGGTGACAACAATGCACCACATGTCAGAGTGTCACTCACTTGTCTACCTGTCAAGCTGTCACCTGTCAAGCTGACAGGTTGTCAAGCCTTGTCACGCCTCACTGACTGACTTGACAGGTGACAACAATGCACCACATGTCAGAGTGTCACTCACTTGTCTACCTGTCAAGCTGTCACCTGTCAAGCTGACAGGTTGTCAAGCCTTGTCACGCCTCACTGACTGACTTGACAGGTGACAACAATGCACCACATGTCAGAGTGTCACTCACTTGTCTACCTGTCAAGCTGTCACCTGTCAAGCTGACAGGTTGTCAAGCCTTGTCACGCCTCACTGACTGACTTGACAGGTGACAACAATGCACCACATGTCAGAGTGTCACTCACTTGTCTACCTGTCAAGCTGTCACCTGTCAAGCTGACAGGTTGTCAAGCCTTGTCACGCCTCACTGACTGACTTGACAGGTGACAACAATGCACCACATGTCAGAGTGTCACTCACTTGTCTACCTGTCAAGCTGTCACCTGTCAAGCTGACAGGTTGTCAAGCCTTGTCACGCCTCACTGACTGACTTGACAGGTGACAACAATGCACCACATGTCAGAGTGTCACTCACTTGTCTACCTGTCAAGCTGTCACCTGTCAAGCTGACAGGTTGTCAAGCCTTGTCACGCCTCACTGACTGACTTGACAGGTGACAACAATGCACCACATGTCAGAGTGTCACTCACTTGTCTACCTGTCAAGCTGTCACCTGTCAAGCTGACAGGTTGTCAAGCCTTGTCACGCCTCACTGACTGACTTGACAGGTGACAACAATGCACCACATGTCAGAGTGTCACTCACTTGTCTACCTGTCAAGCTGTCACCTGTCAAGCTGACAGGTTGTCAAGCCTTGTCACGCCTCACTGACTGACTTGACAGGTGACAACAATGCACCACATGTCAGAGTGTCACTCACTTGTCTACCTGTCAAGCTGTCACCTGTCAAGCTGACAGGTTGTCAAGCCTTGTCACGCCTCACTGACTGACTTGACAGGTGACAACAATGCACCACATGTCAGAGTGTCACTCACTTGTCTACCTGTCAAGCTGTCACCTGTCAAGCTGACAGGTTGTCAAGCCTTGTCACGCCTCACTGACTGACTTGACAGGTGACAACAATGCACCACATGTCAGAGTGTCACTCACTTGTCTACCTGTCAAGCTGTCACCTGTCAAGCTGACAGGTTGTCAAGCCTTGTCACGCCTCACTGACTGACTTGACAGGTGACAACAATGCACCACATGTCAGAGTGTCACTCACTTGTCTACCTGTCAAGCTGTCACCTGTCAAGCTGACAGGTTGTCAAGCCTTGTCACGCCTCACTGACTGACTTGACAGGTGACAACAATGCACCACATGTCAGAGTGTCACTCACTTGTCTACCTGTCAAGCTGTCACCTGTCAAGCTGACAGGTTGTCAAGCCTTGTCACGCCTCACTGACTGACTTGACAGGTGACAACAATGCACCACATGTCAGAGTGTCACTCACTTGTCTACCTGTCAAGCTGTCACCTGTCAAGCTGACAGGTTGTCAAGCCTTGTCACGCCTCACTGACTGACTTGACAGGTGACAACAATGCACCACATGTCAGAGTGTCACTCACTTGTCTACCTGTCAAGCTGTCACCTGTCAAGCTGACAGGTTGTCAAGCCTTGTCACGCCTCACTGACTGACTTGACAGGTGACAACAATGCACCACATGTCAGAGTGTCACTCACTTGTCTACCTGTCAAGCTGTCACCTGTCAAGCTGACAGGTTGTCAAGCCTTGTCACGCCTCACTGACTGACTTGACAGGTGACAACAATGCACCACATGTCAGAGTGTCACTCACTTGTCTACCTGTCAAGCTGTCACCTGTCAAGCTGACAGGTTGTCAAGCCTTGTCACGCCTCACTGACTGACTTGACAGGTGACAACAATGCACCACATGTCAGAGTGTCACTCACTTGTCTACCTGTCAAGCTGTCACCTGTCAAGCTGACAGGTTGTCAAGCCTTGTCACGCCTCACTGACTGACTTGACAGGTGACAACAATGCACCACATGTCAGAGTGTCACTCACTTGTCTACCTGTCAAGCTGTCACCTGTCAAGCTGACAGGTTGTCAAGCCTTGTCACGCCTCACTGACTGACTTGACAGGTGACAACAATGCACCACATGTCAGAGTGTCACTCACTTGTCTACCTGTCAAGCTGTCACCTGTCAAGCTGACAGGTTGTCAAGCCTTGTCACGCCTCACTGACTGACTTGACAGGTGACAACAATGCACCACATGTCAGAGTGTCACTCACTTGTCTACCTGTCAAGCTGTCACCTGTCAAGCTGACAGGTTGTCAAGCCTTGTCACGCCTCACTGACTGACTTGACAGGTGACAACAATGCACCACATGTCAGAGTGTCACTCACTTGTCTACCTGTCAAGCTGTCACCTGTCAAGCTGACAGGTTGTCAAGCCTTGTCACGCCTCACTGACTGACTTGACAGGTGACAACAATGCACCACATGTCAGAGTGTCACTCACTTGTCTACCTGTCAAGCTGTCACCTGTCAAGCTGACAGGTTGTCAAGCCTTGTCACGCCTCACTGACTGACTTGACAGGTGACAACAATGCACCACATGTCAGAGTGTCACTCACTTGTCTACCTGTCAAGCTGTCACCTGTCAAGCTGACAGGTTGTCAAGCCTTGTCACGCCTCACTGACTGACTTGACAGGTGACAACAATGCACCACATGTCAGAGTGTCACTCACTTGTCTACCTGTCAAGCTGTCACCTGTCAAGCTGACAGGTTGTCAAGCCTTGTCACGCCTCACTGACTGACTTGACAGGTGACAACAATGCACCACATGTCAGAGTGTCACTCACTTGTCTACCTGTCAAGCTGTCACCTGTCAAGCTGACAGGTTGTCAAGCCTTGTCACGCCTCACTGACTGACTTGACAGGTGACAACAATGCACCACATGTCAGAGTGTCACTCACTTGTCTACCTGTCAAGCTGTCACCTGTCAAGCTGACAGGTTGTCAAGCCTTGTCACGCCTCACTGACTGACTTGACAGGTGACAACAATGCACCACATGTCAGAGTGTCACTCACTTGTCTACCTGTCAAGCTGTCACCTGTCAAGCTGACAGGTTGTCAAGCCTTGTCACGCCTCACTGACTGACTTGACAGGTGACAACAATGCACCACATGTCAGAGTGTCACTCACTTGTCTACCTGTCAAGCTGTCACCTGTCAAGCTGACAGGTTGTCAAGCCTTGTCACGCCTCACTGACTGACTTGACAGGTGACAACAATGCACCACATGTCAGAGTGTCACTCACTTGTCTACCTGTCAAGCTGTCACCTGTCAAGCTGACAGGTTGTCAAGCCTTGTCACGCCTCACTGACTGACTTGACAGGTGACAACAATGCACCACATGTCAGAGTGTCACTCACTTGTCTACCTGTCAAGCTGTCACCTGTCAAGCTGACAGGTTGTCAAGCCTTGTCACGCCTCACTGACTGACTTGACAGGTGACAACAATGCACCACATGTCAGAGTGTCACTCACTTGTCTACCTGTCAAGCTGTCACCTGTCAAGCTGACAGGTTGTCAAGCCTTGTCACGCCTCACTGACTGACTTGACAGGTGACAACAATGCACCACATGTCAGAGTGTCACTCACTTGTCTACCTGTCAAGCTGTCACCTGTCAAGCTGACAGGTTGTCAAGCCTTGTCACGCCTCACTGACTGACTTGACAGGTGACAACAATGCACCACATGTCAGAGTGTCACTCACTTGTCTACCTGTCAAGCTGTCACCTGTCAAGCTGACAGGTTGTCAAGCCTTGTCACGCCTCACTGACTGACTTGACAGGTGACAACAATGCACCACATGTCAGAGTGTCACTCACTTGTCTACCTGTCAAGCTGTCACCTGTCAAGCTGACAGGTTGTCAAGCCTTGTCACGCCTCACTGACTGACTTGACAGGTGACAACAATGCACCACATGTCAGAGTGTCACTCACTTGTCTACCTGTCAAGCTGTCACCTGTCAAGCTGACAGGTTGTCAAGCCTTGTCACGCCTCACTGACTGACTTGACAGGTGACAACAATGCACCACATGTCAGAGTGTCACTCACTTGTCTACCTGTCAAGCTGTCACCTGTCAAGCTGACAGGTTGTCAAGCCTTGTCACGCCTCACTGACTGACTTGACAGGTGACAACAATGCACCACATGTCAGAGTGTCACTCACTTGTCTACCTGTCAAGCTGTCACCTGTCAAGCTGACAGGTTGTCAAGCCTTGTCACGCCTCACTGACTGACTTGACAGGTGACAACAATGCACCACATGTCAGAGTGTCACTCACTTGTCTACCTGTCAAGCTGTCACCTGTCAAGCTGACAGGTTGTCAAGCCTTGTCACGCCTCACTGACTGACTTGACAGGTGACAACAATGCACCACATGTCAGAGTGTCACTCACTTGTCTACCTGTCAAGCTGTCACCTGTCAAGCTGACAGGTTGTCAAGCCTTGTCACGCCTCACTGACTGACTTGACAGGTGACAACAATGCACCACATGTCAGAGTGTCACTCACTTGTCTACCTGTCAAGCTGTCACCTGTCAAGCTGACAGGTTGTCAAGCCTTGTCACGCCTCACTGACTGACTTGACAGGTGACAACAATGCACCACATGTCAGAGTGTCACTCACTTGTCTACCTGTCAAGCTGTCACCTGTCAAGCTGACAGGTTGTCAAGCCTTGTCACGCCTCACTGACTGACTTGACAGGTGACAACAATGCACCACATGTCAGAGTGTCACTCACTTGTCTACCTGTCAAGCTGTCACCTGTCAAGCTGACAGGTTGTCAAGCCTTGTCACGCCTCACTGACTGACTTGACAGGTGACAACAATGCACCACATGTCAGAGTGTCACTCACTTGTCTACCTGTCAAGCTGTCACCTGTCAAGCTGACAGGTTGTCAAGCCTTGTCACGCCTCACTGACTGACTTGACAGGTGACAACAATGCACCACATGTCAGAGTGTCACTCACTTGTCTACCTGTCAAGCTGTCACCTGTCAAGCTGACAGGTTGTCAAGCCTTGTCACGCCTCACTGACTGACTTGACAGGTGACAACAATGCACCACATGTCAGAGTGTCACTCACTTGTCTACCTGTCAAGCTGTCACCTGTCAAGCTGACAGGTTGTCAAGCCTTGTCACGCCTCACTGACTGACTTGACAGGTGACAACAATGCACCACATGTCAGAGTGTCACTCACTTGTCTACCTGTCAAGCTGTCACCTGTCAAGCTGACAGGTTGTCAAGCCTTGTCACGCCTCACTGACTGACTTGACAGGTGACAACAATGCACCACATGTCAGAGTGTCACTCACTTGTCTACCTGTCAAGCTGTCACCTGTCAAGCTGACAGGTTGTCAAGCCTTGTCACGCCTCACTGACTGACTTGACAGGTGACAACAATGCACCACATGTCAGAGTGTCACTCACTTGTCTACCTGTCAAGCTGTCACCTGTCAAGCTGACAGGTTGTCAAGCCTTGTCACGCCTCACTGACTGACTTGACAGGTGACAACAATGCACCACATGTCAGAGTGTCACTCACTTGTCTACCTGTCAAGCTGTCACCTGTCAAGCTGACAGGTTGTCAAGCCTTGTCACGCCTCACTGACTGACTTGACAGGTGACAACAATGCACCACATGTCAGAGTGTCACTCACTTGTCTACCTGTCAAGCTGTCACCTGTCAAGCTGACAGGTTGTCAAGCCTTGTCACGCCTCACTGACTGACTTGACAGGTGACAACAATGCACCACATGTCAGAGTGTCACTCACTTGTCTACCTGTCAAGCTGTCACCTGTCAAGCTGACAGGTTGTCAAGCCTTGTCACGCCTCACTGACTGACTTGACAGGTGACAACAATGCACCACATGTCAGAGTGTCACTCACTTGTCTACCTGTCAAGCTGTCACCTGTCAAGCTGACAGGTTGTCAAGCCTTGTCACGCCTCACTGACTGACTTGACAGGTGACAACAATGCACCACATGTCAGAGTGTCACTCACTTGTCTACCTGTCAAGCTGTCACCTGTCAAGCTGACAGGTTGTCAAGCCTTGTCACGCCTCACTGACTGACTTGACAGGTGACAACAATGCACCACATGTCAGAGTGTCACTCACTTGTCTACCTGTCAAGCTGTCACCTGTCAAGCTGACAGGTTGTCAAGCCTTGTCACGCCTCACTGACTGACTTGACAGGTGACAACAATGCACCACATGTCAGAGTGTCACTCACTTGTCTACCTGTCAAGCTGTCACCTGTCAAGCTGACAGGTTGTCAAGCCTTGTCACGCCTCACTGACTGACTTGACAGGTGACAACAATGCACCACATGTCAGAGTGTCACTCACTTGTCTACCTGTCAAGCTGTCACCTGTCAAGCTGACAGGTTGTCAAGCCTTGTCACGCCTCACTGACTGACTTGACAGGTGACAACAATGCACCACATGTCAGAGTGTCACTCACTTGTCTACCTGTCAAGCTGTCACCTGTCAAGCTGACAGGTTGTCAAGCCTTGTCACGCCTCACTGACTGACTTGACAGGTGACAACAATGCACCACATGTCAGAGTGTCACTCACTTGTCTACCTGTCAAGCTGTCACCTGTCAAGCTGACAGGTTGTCAAGCCTTGTCACGCCTCACTGACTGACTTGACAGGTGACAACAATGCACCACATGTCAGAGTGTCACTCACTTGTCTACCTGTCAAGCTGTCACCTGTCAAGCTGACAGGTTGTCAAGCCTTGTCACGCCTCACTGACTGACTTGACAGGTGACAACAATGCACCACATGTCAGAGTGTCACTCACTTGTCTACCTGTCAAGCTGTCACCTGTCAAGCTGACAGGTTGTCAAGCCTTGTCACGCCTCACTGACTGACTTGACAGGTGACAACAATGCACCACATGTCAGAGTGTCACTCACTTGTCTACCTGTCAAGCTGTCACCTGTCAAGCTGACAGGTTGTCAAGCCTTGTCACGCCTCACTGACTGACTTGACAGGTGACAACAATGCACCACATGTCAGAGTGTCACTCACTTGTCTACCTGTCAAGCTGTCACCTGTCAAGCTGACAGGTTGTCAAGCCTTGTCACGCCTCACTGACTGACTTGACAGGTGACAACAATGCACCACATGTCAGAGTGTCACTCACTTGTCTACCTGTCAAGCTGTCACCTGTCAAGCTGACAGGTTGTCAAGCCTTGTCACGCCTCACTGACTGACTTGACAGGTGACAACAATGCACCACATGTCAGAGTGTCACTCACTTGTCTACCTGTCAAGCTGTCACCTGTCAAGCTGACAGGTTGTCAAGCCTTGTCACGCCTCACTGACTGACTTGACAGGTGACAACAATGCACCACATGTCAGAGTGTCACTCACTTGTCTACCTGTCAAGCTGTCACCTGTCAAGCTGACAGGTTGTCAAGCCTTGTCACGCCTCACTGACTGACTTGACAGGTGACAACAATGCACCACATGTCAGAGTGTCACTCACTTGTCTACCTGTCAAGCTGTCACCTGTCAAGCTGACAGGTTGTCAAGCCTTGTCACGCCTCACTGACTGACTTGACAGGTGACAACAATGCACCACATGTCAGAGTGTCACTCACTTGTCTACCTGTCAAGCTGTCACCTGTCAAGCTGACAGGTTGTCAAGCCTTGTCACGCCTCACTGACTGACTTGACAGGTGACAACAATGCACCACATGTCAGAGTGTCACTCACTTGTCTACCTGTCAAGCTGTCACCTGTCAAGCTGACAGGTTGTCAAGCCTTGTCACGCCTCACTGACTGACTTGACAGGTGACAACAATGCACCACATGTCAGAGTGTCACTCACTTGTCTACCTGTCAAGCTGTCACCTGTCAAGCTGACAGGTTGTCAAGCCTTGTCACGCCTCACTGACTGACTTGACAGGTGACAACAATGCACCACATGTCAGAGTGTCACTCACTTGTCTACCTGTCAAGCTGTCACCTGTCAAGCTGACAGGTTGTCAAGCCTTGTCACGCCTCACTGACTGACTTGACAGGTGACAACAATGCACCACATGTCAGAGTGTCACTCACTTGTCTACCTGTCAAGCTGTCACCTGTCAAGCTGACAGGTTGTCAAGCCTTGTCACGCCTCACTGACTGACTTGACAGGTGACAACAATGCACCACATGTCAGAGTGTCACTCACTTGTCTACCTGTCAAGCTGTCACCTGTCAAGCTGACAGGTTGTCAAGCCTTGTCACGCCTCACTGACTGACTTGACAGGTGACAACAATGCACCACATGTCAGAGTGTCACTCACTTGTCTACCTGTCAAGCTGTCACCTGTCAAGCTGACAGGTTGTCAAGCCTTGTCACGCCTCACTGACTGACTTGACAGGTGACAACAATGCACCACATGTCAGAGTGTCACTCACTTGTCTACCTGTCAAGCTGTCACCTGTCAAGCTGACAGGTTGTCAAGCCTTGTCACGCCTCACTGACTGACTTGACAGGTGACAACAATGCACCACATGTCAGAGTGTCACTCACTTGTCTACCTGTCAAGCTGTCACCTGTCAAGCTGACAGGTTGTCAAGCCTTGTCACGCCTCACTGACTGACTTGACAGGTGACAACAATGCACCACATGTCAGAGTGTCACTCACTTGTCTACCTGTCAAGCTGTCACCTGTCAAGCTGACAGGTTGTCAAGCCTTGTCACGCCTCACTGACTGACTTGACAGGTGACAACAATGCACCACATGTCAGAGTGTCACTCACTTGTCTACCTGTCAAGCTGTCACCTGTCAAGCTGACAGGTTGTCAAGCCTTGTCACGCCTCACTGACTGACTTGACAGGTGACAACAATGCACCACATGTCAGAGTGTCACTCACTTGTCTACCTGTCAAGCTGTCACCTGTCAAGCTGACAGGTTGTCAAGCCTTGTCACGCCTCACTGACTGACTTGACAGGTGACAACAATGCACCACATGTCAGAGTGTCACTCACTTGTCTACCTGTCAAGCTGTCACCTGTCAAGCTGACAGGTTGTCAAGCCTTGTCACGCCTCACTGACTGACTTGACAGGTGACAACAATGCACCACATGTCAGAGTGTCACTCACTTGTCTACCTGTCAAGCTGTCACCTGTCAAGCTGACAGGTTGTCAAGCCTTGTCACGCCTCACTGACTGACTTGACAGGTGACAACAATGCACCACATGTCAGAGTGTCACTCACTTGTCTACCTGTCAAGCTGTCACCTGTCAAGCTGACAGGTTGTCAAGCCTTGTCACGCCTCACTGACTGACTTGACAGGTGACAACAATGCACCACATGTCAGAGTGTCACTCACTTGTCTACCTGTCAAGCTGTCACCTGTCAAGCTGACAGGTTGTCAAGCCTTGTCACGCCTCACTGACTGACTTGACAGGTGACAACAATGCACCACATGTCAGAGTGTCACTCACTTGTCTACCTGTCAAGCTGTCACCTGTCAAGCTGACAGGTTGTCAAGCCTTGTCACGCCTCACTGACTGACTTGACAGGTGACAACAATGCACCACATGTCAGAGTGTCACTCACTTGTCTACCTGTCAAGCTGTCACCTGTCAAGCTGACAGGTTGTCAAGCCTTGTCACGCCTCACTGACTGACTTGACAGGTGACAACAATGCACCACATGTCAGAGTGTCACTCACTTGTCTACCTGTCAAGCTGTCACCTGTCAAGCTGACAGGTTGTCAAGCCTTGTCACGCCTCACTGACTGACTTGACAGGTGACAACAATGCACCACATGTCAGAGTGTCACTCACTTGTCTACCTGTCAAGCTGTCACCTGTCAAGCTGACAGGTTGTCAAGCCTTGTCACGCCTCACTGACTGACTTGACAGGTGACAACAATGCACCACATGTCAGAGTGTCACTCACTTGTCTACCTGTCAAGCTGTCACCTGTCAAGCTGACAGGTTGTCAAGCCTTGTCACGCCTCACTGACTGACTTGACAGGTGACAACAATGCACCACATGTCAGAGTGTCACTCACTTGTCTACCTGTCAAGCTGTCACCTGTCAAGCTGACAGGTTGTCAAGCCTTGTCACGCCTCACTGACTGACTTGACAGGTGACAACAATGCACCACATGTCAGAGTGTCACTCACTTGTCTACCTGTCAAGCTGTCACCTGTCAAGCTGACAGGTTGTCAAGCCTTGTCACGCCTCACTGACTGACTTGACAGGTGACAACAATGCACCACATGTCAGAGTGTCACTCACTTGTCTACCTGTCAAGCTGTCACCTGTCAAGCTGACAGGTTGTCAAGCCTTGTCACGCCTCACTGACTGACTTGACAGGTGACAACAATGCACCACATGTCAGAGTGTCACTCACTTGTCTACCTGTCAAGCTGTCACCTGTCAAGCTGACAGGTTGTCAAGCCTTGTCACGCCTCACTGACTGACTTGACAGGTGACAACAATGCACCACATGTCAGAGTGTCACTCACTTGTCTACCTGTCAAGCTGTCACCTGTCAAGCTGACAGGTTGTCAAGCCTTGTCACGCCTCACTGACTGACTTGACAGGTGACAACAATGCACCACATGTCAGAGTGTCACTCACTTGTCTACCTGTCAAGCTGTCACCTGTCAAGCTGACAGGTTGTCAAGCCTTGTCACGCCTCACTGACTGACTTGACAGGTGACAACAATGCACCACATGTCAGAGTGTCACTCACTTGTCTACCTGTCAAGCTGTCACCTGTCAAGCTGACAGGTTGTCAAGCCTTGTCACGCCTCACTGACTGACTTGACAGGTGACAACAATGCACCACATGTCAGAGTGTCACTCACTTGTCTACCTGTCAAGCTGTCACCTGTCAAGCTGACAGGTTGTCAAGCCTTGTCACGCCTCACTGACTGACTTGACAGGTGACAACAATGCACCACATGTCAGAGTGTCACTCACTTGTCTACCTGTCAAGCTGTCACCTGTCAAGCTGACAGGTTGTCAAGCCTTGTCACGCCTCACTGACTGACTTGACAGGTGACAACAATGCACCACATGTCAGAGTGTCACTCACTTGTCTACCTGTCAAGCTGTCACCTGTCAAGCTGACAGGTTGTCAAGCCTTGTCACGCCTCACTGACTGACTTGACAGGTGACAACAATGCACCACATGTCAGAGTGTCACTCACTTGTCTACCTGTCAAGCTGTCACCTGTCAAGCTGACAGGTTGTCAAGCCTTGTCACGCCTCACTGACTGACTTGACAGGTGACAACAATGCACCACATGTCAGAGTGTCACTCACTTGTCTACCTGTCAAGCTGTCACCTGTCAAGCTGACAGGTTGTCAAGCCTTGTCACGCCTCACTGACTGACTTGACAGGTGACAACAATGCACCACATGTCAGAGTGTCACTCACTTGTCTACCTGTCAAGCTGTCACCTGTCAAGCTGACAGGTTGTCAAGCCTTGTCACGCCTCACTGACTGACTTGACAGGTGACAACAATGCACCACATGTCAGAGTGTCACTCACTTGTCTACCTGTCAAGCTGTCACCTGTCAAGCTGACAGGTTGTCAAGCCTTGTCACGCCTCACTGACTGACTTGACAGGTGACAACAATGCACCACATGTCAGAGTGTCACTCACTTGTCTACCTGTCAAGCTGTCACCTGTCAAGCTGACAGGTTGTCAAGCCTTGTCACGCCTCACTGACTGACTTGACAGGTGACAACAATGCACCACATGTCAGAGTGTCACTCACTTGTCTACCTGTCAAGCTGTCACCTGTCAAGCTGACAGGTTGTCAAGCCTTGTCACGCCTCACTGACTGACTTGACAGGTGACAACAATGCACCACATGTCAGAGTGTCACTCACTTGTCTACCTGTCAAGCTGTCACCTGTCAAGCTGACAGGTTGTCAAGCCTTGTCACGCCTCACTGACTGACTTGACAGGTGACAACAATGCACCACATGTCAGAGTGTCACTCACTTGTCTACCTGTCAAGCTGTCACCTGTCAAGCTGACAGGTTGTCAAGCCTTGTCACGCCTCACTGACTGACTTGACAGGTGACAACAATGCACCACATGTCAGAGTGTCACTCACTTGTCTACCTGTCAAGCTGTCACCTGTCAAGCTGACAGGTTGTCAAGCCTTGTCACGCCTCACTGACTGACTTGACAGGTGACAACAATGCACCACATGTCAGAGTGTCACTCACTTGTCTACCTGTCAAGCTGTCACCTGTCAAGCTGACAGGTTGTCAAGCCTTGTCACGCCTCACTGACTGACTTGACAGGTGACAACAATGCACCACATGTCAGAGTGTCACTCACTTGTCTACCTGTCAAGCTGTCACCTGTCAAGCTGACAGGTTGTCAAGCCTTGTCACGCCTCACTGACTGACTTGACAGGTGACAACAATGCACCACATGTCAGAGTGTCACTCACTTGTCTACCTGTCAAGCTGTCACCTGTCAAGCTGACAGGTTGTCAAGCCTTGTCACGCCTCACTGACTGACTTGACAGGTGACAACAATGCACCACATGTCAGAGTGTCACTCACTTGTCTACCTGTCAAGCTGTCACCTGTCAAGCTGACAGGTTGTCAAGCCTTGTCACGCCTCACTGACTGACTTGACAGGTGACAACAATGCACCACATGTCAGAGTGTCACTCACTTGTCTACCTGTCAAGCTGTCACCTGTCAAGCTGACAGGTTGTCAAGCCTTGTCACGCCTCACTGACTGACTTGACAGGTGACAACAATGCACCACATGTCAGAGTGTCACTCACTTGTCTACCTGTCAAGCTGTCACCTGTCAAGCTGACAGGTTGTCAAGCCTTGTCACGCCTCACTGACTGACTTGACAGGTGACAACAATGCACCACATGTCAGAGTGTCACTCACTTGTCTACCTGTCAAGCTGTCACCTGTCAAGCTGACAGGTTGTCAAGCCTTGTCACGCCTCACTGACTGACTTGACAGGTGACAACAATGCACCACATGTCAGAGTGTCACTCACTTGTCTACCTGTCAAGCTGTCACCTGTCAAGCTGACAGGTTGTCAAGCCTTGTCACGCCTCACTGACTGACTTGACAGGTGACAACAATGCACCACATGTCAGAGTGTCACTCACTTGTCTACCTGTCAAGCTGTCACCTGTCAAGCTGACAGGTTGTCAAGCCTTGTCACGCCTCACTGACTGACTTGACAGGTGACAACAATGCACCACATGTCAGAGTGTCACTCACTTGTCTACCTGTCAAGCTGTCACCTGTCAAGCTGACAGGTTGTCAAGCCTTGTCACGCCTCACTGACTGACTTGACAGGTGACAACAATGCACCACATGTCAGAGTGTCACTCACTTGTCTACCTGTCAAGCTGTCACCTGTCAAGCTGACAGGTTGTCAAGCCTTGTCACGCCTCACTGACTGACTTGACAGGTGACAACAATGCACCACATGTCAGAGTGTCACTCACTTGTCTACCTGTCAAGCTGTCACCTGTCAAGCTGACAGGTTGTCAAGCCTTGTCACGCCTCACTGACTGACTTGACAGGTGACAACAATGCACCACATGTCAGAGTGTCACTCACTTGTCTACCTGTCAAGCTGTCACCTGTCAAGCTGACAGGTTGTCAAGCCTTGTCACGCCTCACTGACTGACTTGACAGGTGACAACAATGCACCACATGTCAGAGTGTCACTCACTTGTCTACCTGTCAAGCTGTCACCTGTCAAGCTGACAGGTTGTCAAGCCTTGTCACGCCTCACTGACTGACTTGACAGGTGACAACAATGCACCACATGTCAGAGTGTCACTCACTTGTCTACCTGTCAAGCTGTCACCTGTCAAGCTGACAGGTTGTCAAGCCTTGTCACGCCTCACTGACTGACTTGACAGGTGACAACAATGCACCACATGTCAGAGTGTCACTCACTTGTCTACCTGTCAAGCTGTCACCTGTCAAGCTGACAGGTTGTCAAGCCTTGTCACGCCTCACTGACTGACTTGACAGGTGACAACAATGCACCACATGTCAGAGTGTCACTCACTTGTCTACCTGTCAAGCTGTCACCTGTCAAGCTGACAGGTTGTCAAGCCTTGTCACGCCTCACTGACTGACTTGACAGGTGACAACAATGCACCACATGTCAGAGTGTCACTCACTTGTCTACCTGTCAAGCTGTCACCTGTCAAGCTGACAGGTTGTCAAGCCTTGTCACGCCTCACTGACTGACTTGACAGGTGACAACAATGCACCACATGTCAGAGTGTCACTCACTTGTCTACCTGTCAAGCTGTCACCTGTCAAGCTGACAGGTTGTCAAGCCTTGTCACGCCTCACTGACTGACTTGACAGGTGACAACAATGCACCACATGTCAGAGTGTCACTCACTTGTCTACCTGTCAAGCTGTCACCTGTCAAGCTGACAGGTTGTCAAGCCTTGTCACGCCTCACTGACTGACTTGACAGGTGACAACAATGCACCACATGTCAGAGTGTCACTCACTTGTCTACCTGTCAAGCTGTCACCTGTCAAGCTGACAGGTTGTCAAGCCTTGTCACGCCTCACTGACTGACTTGACAGGTGACAACAATGCACCACATGTCAGAGTGTCACTCACTTGTCTACCTGTCAAGCTGTCACCTGTCAAGCTGACAGGTTGTCAAGCCTTGTCACGCCTCACTGACTGACTTGACAGGTGACAACAATGCACCACATGTCAGAGTGTCACTCACTTGTCTACCTGTCAAGCTGTCACCTGTCAAGCTGACAGGTTGTCAAGCCTTGTCACGCCTCACTGACTGACTTGACAGGTGACAACAATGCACCACATGTCAGAGTGTCACTCACTTGTCTACCTGTCAAGCTGTCACCTGTCAAGCTGACAGGTTGTCAAGCCTTGTCACGCCTCACTGACTGACTTGACAGGTGACAACAATGCACCACATGTCAGAGTGTCACTCACTTGTCTACCTGTCAAGCTGTCACCTGTCAAGCTGACAGGTTGTCAAGCCTTGTCACGCCTCACTGACTGACTTGACAGGTGACAACAATGCACCACATGTCAGAGTGTCACTCACTTGTCTACCTGTCAAGCTGTCACCTGTCAAGCTGACAGGTTGTCAAGCCTTGTCACGCCTCACTGACTGACTTGACAGGTGACAACAATGCACCACATGTCAGAGTGTCACTCACTTGTCTACCTGTCAAGCTGTCACCTGTCAAGCTGACAGGTTGTCAAGCCTTGTCACGCCTCACTGACTGACTTGACAGGTGACAACAATGCACCACATGTCAGAGTGTCACTCACTTGTCTACCTGTCAAGCTGTCACCTGTCAAGCTGACAGGTTGTCAAGCCTTGTCACGCCTCACTGACTGACTTGACAGGTGACAACAATGCACCACATGTCAGAGTGTCACTCACTTGTCTACCTGTCAAGCTGTCACCTGTCAAGCTGACAGGTTGTCAAGCCTTGTCACGCCTCACTGACTGACTTGACAGGTGACAACAATGCACCACATGTCAGAGTGTCACTCACTTGTCTACCTGTCAAGCTGTCACCTGTCAAGCTGACAGGTTGTCAAGCCTTGTCACGCCTCACTGACTGACTTGACAGGTGACAACAATGCACCACATGTCAGAGTGTCACTCACTTGTCTACCTGTCAAGCTGTCACCTGTCAAGCTGACAGGTTGTCAAGCCTTGTCACGCCTCACTGACTGACTTGACAGGTGACAACAATGCACCACATGTCAGAGTGTCACTCACTTGTCTACCTGTCAAGCTGTCACCTGTCAAGCTGACAGGTTGTCAAGCCTTGTCACGCCTCACTGACTGACTTGACAGGTGACAACAATGCACCACATGTCAGAGTGTCACTCACTTGTCTACCTGTCAAGCTGTCACCTGTCAAGCTGACAGGTTGTCAAGCCTTGTCACGCCTCACTGACTGACTTGACAGGTGACAACAATGCACCACATGTCAGAGTGTCACTCACTTGTCTACCTGTCAAGCTGTCACCTGTCAAGCTGACAGGTTGTCAAGCCTTGTCACGCCTCACTGACTGACTTGACAGGTGACAACAATGCACCACATGTCAGAGTGTCACTCACTTGTCTACCTGTCAAGCTGTCACCTGTCAAGCTGACAGGTTGTCAAGCCTTGTCACGCCTCACTGACTGACTTGACAGGTGACAACAATGCACCACATGTCAGAGTGTCACTCACTTGTCTACCTGTCAAGCTGTCACCTGTCAAGCTGACAGGTTGTCAAGCCTTGTCACGCCTCACTGACTGACTTGACAGGTGACAACAATGCACCACATGTCAGAGTGTCACTCACTTGTCTACCTGTCAAGCTGTCACCTGTCAAGCTGACAGGTTGTCAAGCCTTGTCACGCCTCACTGACTGACTTGACAGGTGACAACAATGCACCACATGTCAGAGTGTCACTCACTTGTCTACCTGTCAAGCTGTCACCTGTCAAGCTGACAGGTTGTCAAGCCTTGTCACGCCTCACTGACTGACTTGACAGGTGACAACAATGCACCACATGTCAGAGTGTCACTCACTTGTCTACCTGTCAAGCTGTCACCTGTCAAGCTGACAGGTTGTCAAGCCTTGTCACGCCTCACTGACTGACTTGACAGGTGACAACAATGCACCACATGTCAGAGTGTCACTCACTTGTCTACCTGTCAAGCTGTCACCTGTCAAGCTGACAGGTTGTCAAGCCTTGTCACGCCTCACTGACTGACTTGACAGGTGACAACAATGCACCACATGTCAGAGTGTCACTCACTTGTCTACCTGTCAAGCTGTCACCTGTCAAGCTGACAGGTTGTCAAGCCTTGTCACGCCTCACTGACTGACTTGACAGGTGACAACAATGCACCACATGTCAGAGTGTCACTCACTTGTCTACCTGTCAAGCTGTCACCTGTCAAGCTGACAGGTTGTCAAGCCTTGTCACGCCTCACTGACTGACTTGACAGGTGACAACAATGCACCACATGTCAGAGTGTCACTCACTTGTCTACCTGTCAAGCTGTCACCTGTCAAGCTGACAGGTTGTCAAGCCTTGTCACGCCTCACTGACTGACTTGACAGGTGACAACAATGCACCACATGTCAGAGTGTCACTCACTTGTCTACCTGTCAAGCTGTCACCTGTCAAGCTGACAGGTTGTCAAGCCTTGTCACGCCTCACTGACTGACTTGACAGGTGACAACAATGCACCACATGTCAGAGTGTCACTCACTTGTCTACCTGTCAAGCTGTCACCTGTCAAGCTGACAGGTTGTCAAGCCTTGTCACGCCTCACTGACTGACTTGACAGGTGACAACAATGCACCACATGTCAGAGTGTCACTCACTTGTCTACCTGTCAAGCTGTCACCTGTCAAGCTGACAGGTTGTCAAGCCTTGTCACGCCTCACTGACTGACTTGACAGGTGACAACAATGCACCACATGTCAGAGTGTCACTCACTTGTCTACCTGTCAAGCTGTCACCTGTCAAGCTGACAGGTTGTCAAGCCTTGTCACGCCTCACTGACTGACTTGACAGGTGACAACAATGCACCACATGTCAGAGTGTCACTCACTTGTCTACCTGTCAAGCTGTCACCTGTCAAGCTGACAGGTTGTCAAGCCTTGTCACGCCTCACTGACTGACTTGACAGGTGACAACAATGCACCACATGTCAGAGTGTCACTCACTTGTCTACCTGTCAAGCTGTCACCTGTCAAGCTGACAGGTTGTCAAGCCTTGTCACGCCTCACTGACTGACTTGACAGGTGACAACAATGCACCACATGTCAGAGTGTCACTCACTTGTCTACCTGTCAAGCTGTCACCTGTCAAGCTGACAGGTTGTCAAGCCTTGTCACGCCTCACTGACTGACTTGACAGGTGACAACAATGCACCACATGTCAGAGTGTCACTCACTTGTCTACCTGTCAAGCTGTCACCTGTCAAGCTGACAGGTTGTCAAGCCTTGTCACGCCTCACTGACTGACTTGACAGGTGACAACAATGCACCACATGTCAGAGTGTCACTCACTTGTCTACCTGTCAAGCTGTCACCTGTCAAGCTGACAGGTTGTCAAGCCTTGTCACGCCTCACTGACTGACTTGACAGGTGACAACAATGCACCACATGTCAGAGTGTCACTCACTTGTCTACCTGTCAAGCTGTCACCTGTCAAGCTGACAGGTTGTCAAGCCTTGTCACGCCTCACTGACTGACTTGACAGGTGACAACAATGCACCACATGTCAGAGTGTCACTCACTTGTCTACCTGTCAAGCTGTCACCTGTCAAGCTGACAGGTTGTCAAGCCTTGTCACGCCTCACTGACTGACTTGACAGGTGACAACAATGCACCACATGTCAGAGTGTCACTCACTTGTCTACCTGTCAAGCTGTCACCTGTCAAGCTGACAGGTTGTCAAGCCTTGTCACGCCTCACTGACTGACTTGACAGGTGACAACAATGCACCACATGTCAGAGTGTCACTCACTTGTCTACCTGTCAAGCTGTCACCTGTCAAGCTGACAGGTTGTCAAGCCTTGTCACGCCTCACTGACTGACTTGACAGGTGACAACAATGCACCACATGTCAGAGTGTCACTCACTTGTCTACCTGTCAAGCTGTCACCTGTCAAGCTGACAGGTTGTCAAGCCTTGTCACGCCTCACTGACTGACTTGACAGGTGACAACAATGCACCACATGTCAGAGTGTCACTCACTTGTCTACCTGTCAAGCTGTCACCTGTCAAGCTGACAGGTTGTCAAGCCTTGTCACGCCTCACTGACTGACTTGACAGGTGACAACAATGCACCACATGTCAGAGTGTCACTCACTTGTCTACCTGTCAAGCTGTCACCTGTCAAGCTGACAGGTTGTCAAGCCTTGTCACGCCTCACTGACTGACTTGACAGGTGACAACAATGCACCACATGTCAGAGTGTCACTCACTTGTCTACCTGTCAAGCTGTCACCTGTCAAGCTGACAGGTTGTCAAGCCTTGTCACGCCTCACTGACTGACTTGACAGGTGACAACAATGCACCACATGTCAGAGTGTCACTCACTTGTCTACCTGTCAAGCTGTCACCTGTCAAGCTGACAGGTTGTCAAGCCTTGTCACGCCTCACTGACTGACTTGACAGGTGACAACAATGCACCACATGTCAGAGTGTCACTCACTTGTCTACCTGTCAAGCTGTCACCTGTCAAGCTGACAGGTTGTCAAGCCTTGTCACGCCTCACTGACTGACTTGACAGGTGACAACAATGCACCACATGTCAGAGTGTCACTCACTTGTCTACCTGTCAAGCTGTCACCTGTCAAGCTGACAGGTTGTCAAGCCTTGTCACGCCTCACTGACTGACTTGACAGGTGACAACAATGCACCACATGTCAGAGTGTCACTCACTTGTCTACCTGTCAAGCTGTCACCTGTCAAGCTGACAGGTTGTCAAGCCTTGTCACGCCTCACTGACTGACTTGACAGGTGACAACAATGCACCACATGTCAGAGTGTCACTCACTTGTCTACCTGTCAAGCTGTCACCTGTCAAGCTGACAGGTTGTCAAGCCTTGTCACGCCTCACTGACTGACTTGACAGGTGACAACAATGCACCACATGTCAGAGTGTCACTCACTTGTCTACCTGTCAAGCTGTCACCTGTCAAGCTGACAGGTTGTCAAGCCTTGTCACGCCTCACTGACTGACTTGACAGGTGACAACAATGCACCACATGTCAGAGTGTCACTCACTTGTCTACCTGTCAAGCTGTCACCTGTCAAGCTGACAGGTTGTCAAGCCTTGTCACGCCTCACTGACTGACTTGACAGGTGACAACAATGCACCACATGTCAGAGTGTCACTCACTTGTCTACCTGTCAAGCTGTCACCTGTCAAGCTGACAGGTTGTCAAGCCTTGTCACGCCTCACTGACTGACTTGACAGGTGACAACAATGCACCACATGTCAGAGTGTCACTCACTTGTCTACCTGTCAAGCTGTCACCTGTCAAGCTGACAGGTTGTCAAGCCTTGTCACGCCTCACTGACTGACTTGACAGGTGACAACAATGCACCACATGTCAGAGTGTCACTCACTTGTCTACCTGTCAAGCTGTCACCTGTCAAGCTGACAGGTTGTCAAGCCTTGTCACGCCTCACTGACTGACTTGACAGGTGACAACAATGCACCACATGTCAGAGTGTCACTCACTTGTCTACCTGTCAAGCTGTCACCTGTCAAGCTGACAGGTTGTCAAGCCTTGTCACGCCTCACTGACTGACTTGACAGGTGACAACAATGCACCACATGTCAGAGTGTCACTCACTTGTCTACCTGTCAAGCTGTCACCTGTCAAGCTGACAGGTTGTCAAGCCTTGTCACGCCTCACTGACTGACTTGACAGGTGACAACAATGCACCACATGTCAGAGTGTCACTCACTTGTCTACCTGTCAAGCTGTCACCTGTCAAGCTGACAGGTTGTCAAGCCTTGTCACGCCTCACTGACTGACTTGACAGGTGACAACAATGCACCACATGTCAGAGTGTCACTCACTTGTCTACCTGTCAAGCTGTCACCTGTCAAGCTGACAGGTTGTCAAGCCTTGTCACGCCTCACTGACTGACTTGACAGGTGACAACAATGCACCACATGTCAGAGTGTCACTCACTTGTCTACCTGTCAAGCTGTCACCTGTCAAGCTGACAGGTTGTCAAGCCTTGTCACGCCTCACTGACTGACTTGACAGGTGACAACAATGCACCACATGTCAGAGTGTCACTCACTTGTCTACCTGTCAAGCTGTCACCTGTCAAGCTGACAGGTTGTCAAGCCTTGTCACGCCTCACTGACTGACTTGACAGGTGACAACAATGCACCACATGTCAGAGTGTCACTCACTTGTCTACCTGTCAAGCTGTCACCTGTCAAGCTGACAGGTTGTCAAGCCTTGTCACGCCTCACTGACTGACTTGACAGGTGACAACAATGCACCACATGTCAGAGTGTCACTCACTTGTCTACCTGTCAAGCTGTCACCTGTCAAGCTGACAGGTTGTCAAGCCTTGTCACGCCTCACTGACTGACTTGACAGGTGACAACAATGCACCACATGTCAGAGTGTCACTCACTTGTCTACCTGTCAAGCTGTCACCTGTCAAGCTGACAGGTTGTCAAGCCTTGTCACGCCTCACTGACTGACTTGACAGGTGACAACAATGCACCACATGTCAGAGTGTCACTCACTTGTCTACCTGTCAAGCTGTCACCTGTCAAGCTGACAGGTTGTCAAGCCTTGTCACGCCTCACTGACTGACTTGACAGGTGACAACAATGCACCACATGTCAGAGTGTCACTCACTTGTCTACCTGTCAAGCTGTCACCTGTCAAGCTGACAGGTTGTCAAGCCTTGTCACGCCTCACTGACTGACTTGACAGGTGACAACAATGCACCACATGTCAGAGTGTCACTCACTTGTCTACCTGTCAAGCTGTCACCTGTCAAGCTGACAGGTTGTCAAGCCTTGTCACGCCTCACTGACTGACTTGACAGGTGACAACAATGCACCACATGTCAGAGTGTCACTCACTTGTCTACCTGTCAAGCTGTCACCTGTCAAGCTGACAGGTTGTCAAGCCTTGTCACGCCTCACTGACTGACTTGACAGGTGACAACAATGCACCACATGTCAGAGTGTCACTCACTTGTCTACCTGTCAAGCTGTCACCTGTCAAGCTGACAGGTTGTCAAGCCTTGTCACGCCTCACTGACTGACTTGACAGGTGACAACAATGCACCACATGTCAGAGTGTCACTCACTTGTCTACCTGTCAAGCTGTCACCTGTCAAGCTGACAGGTTGTCAAGCCTTGTCACGCCTCACTGACTGACTTGACAGGTGACAACAATGCACCACATGTCAGAGTGTCACTCACTTGTCTACCTGTCAAGCTGTCACCTGTCAAGCTGACAGGTTGTCAAGCCTTGTCACGCCTCACTGACTGACTTGACAGGTGACAACAATGCACCACATGTCAGAGTGTCACTCACTTGTCTACCTGTCAAGCTGTCACCTGTCAAGCTGACAGGTTGTCAAGCCTTGTCACGCCTCACTGACTGACTTGACAGGTGACAACAATGCACCACATGTCAGAGTGTCACTCACTTGTCTACCTGTCAAGCTGTCACCTGTCAAGCTGACAGGTTGTCAAGCCTTGTCACGCCTCACTGACTGACTTGACAGGTGACAACAATGCACCACATGTCAGAGTGTCACTCACTTGTCTACCTGTCAAGCTGTCACCTGTCAAGCTGACAGGTTGTCAAGCCTTGTCACGCCTCACTGACTGACTTGACAGGTGACAACAATGCACCACATGTCAGAGTGTCACTCACTTGTCTACCTGTCAAGCTGTCACCTGTCAAGCTGACAGGTTGTCAAGCCTTGTCACGCCTCACTGACTGACTTGACAGGTGACAACAATGCACCACATGTCAGAGTGTCACTCACTTGTCTACCTGTCAAGCTGTCACCTGTCAAGCTGACAGGTTGTCAAGCCTTGTCACGCCTCACTGACTGACTTGACAGGTGACAACAATGCACCACATGTCAGAGTGTCACTCACTTGTCTACCTGTCAAGCTGTCACCTGTCAAGCTGACAGGTTGTCAAGCCTTGTCACGCCTCACTGACTGACTTGACAGGTGACAACAATGCACCACATGTCAGAGTGTCACTCACTTGTCTACCTGTCAAGCTGTCACCTGTCAAGCTGACAGGTTGTCAAGCCTTGTCACGCCTCACTGACTGACTTGACAGGTGACAACAATGCACCACATGTCAGAGTGTCACTCACTTGTCTACCTGTCAAGCTGTCACCTGTCAAGCTGACAGGTTGTCAAGCCTTGTCACGCCTCACTGACTGACTTGACAGGTGACAACAATGCACCACATGTCAGAGTGTCACTCACTTGTCTACCTGTCAAGCTGTCACCTGTCAAGCTGACAGGTTGTCAAGCCTTGTCACGCCTCACTGACTGACTTGACAGGTGACAACAATGCACCACATGTCAGAGTGTCACTCACTTGTCTACCTGTCAAGCTGTCACCTGTCAAGCTGACAGGTTGTCAAGCCTTGTCACGCCTCACTGACTGACTTGACAGGTGACAACAATGCACCACATGTCAGAGTGTCACTCACTTGTCTACCTGTCAAGCTGTCACCTGTCAAGCTGACAGGTTGTCAAGCCTTGTCACGCCTCACTGACTGACTTGACAGGTGACAACAATGCACCACATGTCAGAGTGTCACTCACTTGTCTACCTGTCAAGCTGTCACCTGTCAAGCTGACAGGTTGTCAAGCCTTGTCACGCCTCACTGACTGACTTGACAGGTGACAACAATGCACCACATGTCAGAGTGTCACTCACTTGTCTACCTGTCAAGCTGTCACCTGTCAAGCTGACAGGTTGTCAAGCCTTGTCACGCCTCACTGACTGACTTGACAGGTGACAACAATGCACCACATGTCAGAGTGTCACTCACTTGTCTACCTGTCAAGCTGTCACCTGTCAAGCTGACAGGTTGTCAAGCCTTGTCACGCCTCACTGACTGACTTGACAGGTGACAACAATGCACCACATGTCAGAGTGTCACTCACTTGTCTACCTGTCAAGCTGTCACCTGTCAAGCTGACAGGTTGTCAAGCCTTGTCACGCCTCACTGACTGACTTGACAGGTGACAACAATGCACCACATGTCAGAGTGTCACTCACTTGTCTACCTGTCAAGCTGTCACCTGTCAAGCTGACAGGTTGTCAAGCCTTGTCACGCCTCACTGACTGACTTGACAGGTGACAACAATGCACCACATGTCAGAGTGTCACTCACTTGTCTACCTGTCAAGCTGTCACCTGTCAAGCTGACAGGTTGTCAAGCCTTGTCACGCCTCACTGACTGACTTGACAGGTGACAACAATGCACCACATGTCAGAGTGTCACTCACTTGTCTACCTGTCAAGCTGTCACCTGTCAAGCTGACAGGTTGTCAAGCCTTGTCACGCCCACTGACTGACTTGACAGGTGACAACAATGCACACATGTCAGAGTGTCACCACTTGTCTACCTGTCAAGCTGTCACCTGTCAAGCTGAAGGTTGTCAAGCCTTGTCACGCCTCACTGACTGACTTGACAGGTGACAACAATGCACCACATGTCAGAGTGTCACTCACTTGTCTACCTGTCAAGCTGTCACCTGTCAAGCTGACAGGTTGTCAAGCCTTGTCACGCCTCTGACTGACTTGACAGGTGACAACAATGCACCACATGTCAGAGTGTCACTCACATTGTCTACCTGTCAAGCTGTCACCTGTCAAGCTGACAGGTTGTCAAGCT